>APFE031121339.1:30971-50622 GCA_000404065.3 Pinus taeda | reverse complement strand
CAGTGCCATCCTCCCAGCATGAAAGCTCTCTTCACCTCATGAAAAGGTAGATCACCCAACACTATAATGTTTCATAGAGAAACCAACCACACTTCCTTACAAAATACAAAATCCCAGCCTCTGGATCTCTAACATGAGGGATCCATATATAGATATTTGCAGGTGGGTAGTCAACTTTTGGGATTTTGATTAGTGTCATTTCATTGATAGTTCTTGGTTCCACTTGGAGATTTCATGATCTCTTCCTCATCCCTGGGCGAATTCAGAGAGGCAAGTGTCAAATGAGTAGTTTCTAGAAGATTCTCAGGGTTTCCACCTAGAAAACTACCTCTGCCATTTGTCTAATATCACTCATCACACCCTATAGAAGGGATTTTTAGTATGCATCGCACCCTCTATGTGTAACAGGTGAGATGCATCGCAGCCTTAGCATGGAGCAGTCTGTATGGTCCAGTTTTGACTAGTTTTGAGCAGTTTTTTAGAGAGAACTTCTGGGAAATGATGTAATCCGCTGACCTTGTTCCTTTACGGTACAAAACAACACTTTTAGGGGTTTAGAATCCCTTGGTTTATGGACATATGTGATTGGGGTTGCAGTGCCCAAGTATGTGTATAATAGACCTGTATAAAATATAGTACAATACATTATCTTCTTATTATTTTCATGATCTAGATGTGGCGGGCATTCCTATGCTCAACTTTATAAATTCATTTTCATGTACATAGGATAGACAATCATCTATTGTTGCAGATTGGTGATTCTTGTAGAGCTATCATCCCTTATCGTGGATGATCATCTGTGCAGCTACGGTGTACATTTGATGCCTTTATTTTCCTAAATATATGACAGCCTAGATGGATGAAACTAGATCTGGGGTCATCAAACTTGTTCAATCTTCACCCGATGTACAATCTGATCCATGTGAAAATATGTTTAGAAGTCAAACATGGAAAGACATCACCTGATTACCAGCCAATGATGTAAGTTGTTAACATGCGCGAGAGAAATCACCAATAATGATAATGACCCTCAAGGTACTACAGTACAATTCACGTGGTGTGAATTTATGAGTCAATGTCGAACACCACGCAATCTTTCAGTCAAAGGCCATTGATGTAAAATTGTTGCTGGAAGTGAGAAAATTGCCATTGAGGCATGCAGGCTTCAAAGTACTAAAAGGTTTGTTCCTAAGTCAACTTCTTGGATAATGAGCTGATGTTGACAAGAAGTGACCTGTCGTAGGAGGGCCTTAATGAATCCCACATATATGACACAAAATGAAGAAAATGAATTTTTGGAGGTGAAAGTGATCTGATGATACAAGGTTCAGGAATGGAGGTCATGAAAAATGCACAGTGAAGGTATCACAATGGATGAGGCATTAGCTAGGTGGTAAATTCTCTGAGTGACTTCTCTTGAACATGTCGGTGACACTGAGATGCATAGGTAGTGTTAACCCCAAAAATGGATGGTACAGAGGACTAAGGGTGATATGGCCGGTGAACAAAATAATGCAACCTGACTCAATCGTGGTGATGGAATGAAAGTGTCATGTTCAAGAGTGACCTGCTACCAATGAATTTATTCAAGTTTTCTTCCCTTTTTCCCCAGTCATTGCTGACCAATACCTCTTTATTTATATCAATATTGAGGAGGATAACATATACTTGCTCTATAATTTTCCCTTCGGGAAAACATATTGCTATGTTTCAGCGAGCCTAGTGACAGTGAAACTCGCTCTTGTCCAGATGGAAAAGTTTGTTGCTATTGTTTTAACGAGTTTAACGACAAAGATAACTCGGTCCTTTTCATGTTTAGAGAGTTTGAAAAGGGATGAAAAGGAAGCTCCACTAGTCCTTTTTTGTGGCATAATCCCTTAAGTCTGAAAAAGTATAAAATAATATGAAAGGAGTAATTTTTTTATAGCTTTAGCGAGCCAAAAAAGACAAGCGCTCGATCTTTTTATGGAATGATCCCTCAAGTCCAAAAAGATTAAAATGTAGAGGAGCAATGGCACTTCCCCTTACTTTAACAAGCTAGAAATGCCAGTAGCTCAACAATCAATTCATATTTTACGAGTCTAAAAAGAACTTAAAAGAGACTCGTTTTTGAGGAACAATGGTTTCAGGTAACAACTAGTTCTAGGTAAGTTTGGAACTTCTCAAACATAGCAGTGTAAAGAGGGTGGCTAACAGAATCACTCGTCGCAGTTATTCCTCAAAAGGGTAAACAATCAAGTGGAAGTGTATGATCAGCCAAAAGAATGGAGGTGATGGTAAGAACACAACCAAGGCTCAAAAGGCTGATAGCAAGGTAATCACGAAGGTTATTTACCGAGGGTGGATTCATTTTTTAATGAGCTTGAATCTTTAGAAACTATGCTCAGTGGTGGGTTTATTTTTTAACGAGTTTGAACCCTGCAGTAACATTGCTCATGATAATAGTCAGAGATGCTCAATTTATTGTTAACATTATATTCTTTTGACGATCGTACAACCTATTCAATTAATCCATCAAATTGATTAGAAATGCAAATACATGCTTGAAAAATGAGTTAAAAAACTAACATCTTACTTGAATTACGTGAATAGTAACATAAAAGCAGTTTTACCTCTCATTTTACTATTTCTTTCGAATTTGGGATTGTTGGAGCTCTGGAGGTGTTTTCCCCCTTAAATTTCATCAACTGATTTTGGGAGATCCGATGGACTATTCTTCGCACCCTCAGGACCAGGTAGGAGCTAACCCTGAGCTTTTCAATTGCATTCCATCCTTTTCTGATTTAGAGTAAGCTTTCCCTTTCTTTTGGGCCCCAGGGGTTTGAAGGGTTTGTTCTCTCCCCATCGCACCTAGTCTACATCGAAATGTGTGATGCATACTGAGCTAGCCATTGGCCAGTCACTATGCATCTCACCCTGTACACAGGCAGGGTGTGATGGGCACAAAAGGAAAAGTTTGTGCAGTGTTTTCTCATGAAAGTTTTTCCTTTTCTTGCCCAATTCAGGATCCTAATTCATTTTTTGTTTGTGTTTCAGAGATTCATTGGATCAAGATTGTCATTACATGGCGTGAACGTGAGCATGAAGAAGAGGACATGATTGCCTAACATGATTGGGGTATGGTTACTGCATTGTGAAACTGTGGCTTGCTCAAATTCTTCTGCATATCCACCATGAGGAAACAAATCAATTTGTTGCAATATATTCTCAATGCATGGGATCCGACCAACCAGGTGTTCCAGATTAGAGGCAAATCCATTCCTTAGATAGACAAGGATATCTACTTTTTGACTAGATTATTGAGGCATGGTGCCCCTCTCTCACTATCGGGATCCGCCCATGGGGGTGAATCTGTGAGGGATTATATTCACCAGTTTTGTAGAGATGGATCTCAGCCGAGCAGGGATGGCAAGATCAGTATTCGAGATGTCACTGATCGATATTTGAGGACTATTTTATTCACGTTTTCTAGATTGGCTGGTAGTGCAGCTCTTCATTTCGTCAACAGATCGTATATGCAGTATGCCTTGGAATGCCTGGAACCAAAGGTATTCAACTGGTGTGGGGCAGTACTTCTGGATATAAAAGAACAGCTTTCCAAGGTGAAGAATGGAAGATACAAGAACTTTGGTTATGGTTACATTTTGATTGCTTTCGCCTTGGAGAGGATTCCACTGATGCAGCCACAATACATTTCACTAGGATTGCTATCACCGAGGGAACCACGGATGCATAGATGGGTTGATCTCATGGCCAGACATGCTGGCCAGTCACAGATTTCATTCTCTGATGCCTTCTTTAAGTGGTTCGATCATTAGGAGATGGTCTTCACTGAGTATCCATATGTTGGGATGGATTTCCGAGGCAACCCAAATTTGTGTTACCGGTTGGCGAGTAAAGGAGTGTTATGGGTAAAATGATCTGACCATATCTTTGTTTATTGTTTTTATAATGTTCTTGTGTTTTTTAAATGTTATCAAGTCTAATCAAACTCATACATTTATGTAGATGTTGGGCCAGTGTGACCAACAGCGCACCCAAGGGCGACAGCTAACGTTCTAGCAGGAGAGGCTATAGTGATGGTTGTCCTTCGCAATTTGGACATCGCGGAGATCTTTGCAGTATTGCAGGATCAGATTGAGGATCTCACCCTTGGTATTCAGGATGTGAAGACCGATGAGTTACCTCTGAGATTACAGTGACATACCACTGGCGTGCCGAGTCGACGAACTAGGCTCTTCCATATGATCGCACAGGCGGTGACTTGCTATCACTAGCACCATTAGTCTAGGGTGTTTTTCTGCATTTTTGAGTTTTTGGGTCATATGACCGATTTTGTCCTGGACACAGTATATTTTGTAAAAACTATAAATAGTTATATATTTTTTATTTTCGAAGTTCTATTTCGGTTAAGCTATGTGATCCTGATGCAAATGTTAATTGAAATGCTTTTTCCTTTATAAATGCTGCAAATGTATATCTAACACATAATTTTCTAAGGAATCAGTTAATGTGTTTAAATTTCTAGAAATGTGTTGATATTGAATAGAATCAAACTGCCTTTCAAAATCCTGACCCTTAGGAACGTACGATAGATAGCTAGATTCCGAATGGAATAGATGCCAGTAAGTTGTAGGATGACGAGTTGTGAATCTAGCCTGACAACAAGTCGACATATGCCACATGCGATGGCATGAGAGAGAAGCTCCATCAACACACTGTACTCAATGATGTTGTTCATTGATCATCCAATACATATCCCTCTAAAACTCACTAACTCACTGCTTGGATAAAAAATGGCCCACGCTGCAAAAGATAGATTCTACGTACTACGACTAGCTCCATCAGCATATCCAACGAATGATTCCAACATGTTCAACATTTGCAACTAATGCAAAGTGGATTACTTAACCAAAATGATAACTCTTAACGAAAACAAAAACATAACAAAAGCATATAAAGAGATTACCACACTTAATCAAGCATAGTAAATCTTAAGATACATCCCGTTTCGGGGTTGTGACAGTGAAATCCCATCGTAATCTACTAGCTCGTAGGCTCCTGTTGCTAATACTCTTTTAAAAATGTAGGGGACCATCCACAATGGTTCAAACTTACCTACTCCCAATGTATCGTAGTCCTGATCATAAAGCAAGACCAGGTCACCTTCTAAGAAGACACGAGGTTTGAATTTTTTGTCAAATTACATCTTGAGACATTTCTTATGAGCTTCGTTAGCCAAAGTGGCATCATGACGAGTTTCATCCAATTGGATTAGTTCCAAGAAACAAGCCTCTTCCTTCGAAATTTCGGGAAGTAGATCGAATACGAGCTTTAGAGATGAAATTTCACACTAAATCAGTAAGACGCTTCCAGGCCATACACCAATTGAAAGGGTGTAAATCCGATCGCATTTCTCACCAATGTCCTATATGCCCACAAGGCTGAGTACATGATTAAGTGCCAATTCCGTTTGTTGACTCCAATCATCCTTTGCAACATGCACTTCAGGACTTTGTTGATGGCCTTAACTTGTTTGTTATTATGCAAATAATATGGAGTAGAACTGTCGTGGGATAGTCCTAATTTGGGAGCTAATTCAACCATCATGTGATTGCGAAAATGTGATCAATGATCTATGACTATAGCCTGTGGAACACCGGATCTTGAGACTACATGATTGAAAAAGAAAAGAGAAACCATTTCACCACTGTTGTTTAATGTAGGCATCGCCCCAGCCCATTTTGTAAAATAGTCGACTATGATTATGATATACCCATGCCCCCCGACTGAGGTGGGGTTACATGTCATGAAATCTATGCCCCATTTGGTGAATGGACGAATAGAAACTACTAGATGCAATGGTGTGGGTGGTAGTCTAGTTTTGCAATCGAAGATCTGACAAGCATGGCAACTTCTGACTGCGATTATGCAATCTTTGAATATTGTGGGCTAGAAGTAACTAGCTCATAAGATCCTTTGTGTCGTAGCATAACCAGATTGATTCCCACCACATGTGCCTGAATGACAGTCATTCATGACTTTTTCGACCTCCTCATGCGTGAGGCAGCTTCTTAGAACTGTATCGACACCATGACAGTAAAGTGTATCACTGACGATCATGTAGTATTTTACTTGGTATCGAATACGTCGCTATTCAGAGTGAGAGGTATTAGGCCTAAATGTTGGGGTTTGGAGATAGATTAGTATATCTCCATACCATGGATCGCTTGACGATATTAGAAATAGAGATTCATCCACGATTGATGCTTTAGATGTTGAATCGTTGGACGATGATGGGAGGTCACATAGTAACTCTGCGAAAACTAGAGATTTATTTCATTTGGATTTCATGAATTCCAGATCAAAATCTTGCAAAATGGCTATCCATTTTGAATATTTTCCCCTTAGTAATTGATGTGAAAGAATGTAAGTCATAGGGTTGCAATATGACAAAATGGTAGTTTTATGAAAGAGGATATAGTGTTGAAATCTCCGTACTGCTTGAACAGCTGCTAGAGCCAGCTTTTCAACATAGGAGTACTTTCTTTCTCTATCATTTAAGTTTTGACATAAATAATATACAGGATGTTCAATTCCATTGTCTTCTTGTACTAAAATCATTGCGATGGTTGTATCTGCTGCAGCTAGATACAAGTTAAAGTCTTTTTGATAGTCAGGAGCATACATTAATGATTCTTTTATTAGAGAATCCTTTAAAGCATCAAAGGAAGTTTGCACAACCTGATCCTAGTTGAAGGGCACTTCTTTTTTCAAAATACATATATAATCTTTAGCAGGTTCGACATAATTTGGAATGAACCTCCTTAGAAAGTTTTCTTGCCCTTGGAGTTTTTGAATCTTAAGAAAATTTGAAGGTGGAGGCATGTCGATGATTTCCTAAATGGGTTGAGTCGAATCCAATCTTTAGAAACTACGAAACCAAGTAAACGACTAGAACTGACACAAAACAAACACTTGTGTGGATTGAGTCATATGTTGTAGTGTGAGCAATGTAGAAATATAGCTCTCAAATGCTGTGAATGATCAATTTGCTTTCGCAAATGAGAAAATAGATCGTCGAGATATGGTTGAATTATTTGTTTAATGTCATGGAAGGTGTAGTTCATTGCCCTCTGAAAATTTTCCCCTACGTTCTTTAGACCAAAAGGTAGTTTACGGTACATGAATGTGCCCCACAGACATATAAATGCATTCTTCGACTGGTCCTCTGGGTGGATGTTTATTTGATTGTATCAGGAAAATCCATCCATGAATGAAAAGATTTCACATCTGGCACATTCATCAATTATCTGGTCGATGAAGAGTGTAGGGTTGTTGTCCTTTGGAGAGGCTTGATTTACATCCCTGTAATCAATGCACACTCTAATCGTTCCTTACTTTTTCATGACAGGAACAATATTTGATACCCAATCAATTAGAGGAACAGGGTAAATGAAACCAACACGTAAAAAAATTTCAATTTCTGTCTTGATGGCAGTGGCTTTCTTTGGGTGAACCTATCGAATTTGTTGTCGTACTGGTTTGACATCTGGATACATTTTGATTTAATGTTCAATGATGCTCGAGTCAATGCCTAGCATTTCTTCATATGACCATGCAAAGACATCTTTGAATTCACGAAAGAGAGCGCAATATATTTCCAATTATGAAGGAGAATAATATTTGCCAACATGAATATTCTCTACAAAATTAGGTTTGGTCGAGATATTTATGGTGATAGTTTCTTCAATATTGGACAGATTTCGCTCAGAATCCACCGTATTTACAGTATTTGATAGAAAATCAAAACTGAAGGATGATTAAGGTCGCTAGAATAATCTTCATCGTTATCTTGAAGATGGGAACGATGGTGGTAATCTTCCCATGGTGCCTCTCCTATCATCATTGACTAAATAATTCCTTCGTCTGTAGAATGTATACGTGACCAAGGATCTGAAGAGGTGCCATATTCTGGAGACCTATCTATCTAACCACTTGATGGGTGTTGATTTTGCTTTGCCACCCAGGCGAAGTAAATTGATTGCTACAAAATTTCTATGGGGCTTGGAGGCAATAATTGGCGATGATCTATGCTAACACAATTTTCAGAAATCTTCTTAATCTTTGCTGATGTAGAAGATACCATATTATAGGTTTCTACCGTGGCCACTTCCGCCAGATTACTCAGAGGTGGGCGGGAAAAAGTACCTATTAAGGCAAGGTCTTTTAGGAGGGCTACTCCAACATTTTGAAGCAATTGAGACCTTCCATGGATCATTGGAATTCTTCCCGTAGCTTATGAATTGTTGGGGAAAAAGGTTAGTTGGTCAACAATTGTAATTCCTCCTTGGAAGGGAAATGCAATCTTTCTAAAATATGTTGACACAACAACAGCCATCACATAAATCCAGGGCCTTCCCAGTAGGATATTGTAATCGAGGTTTCCATCGATAACTTTGACTTCAATTTCTACTGTCTTGCCCCCCAGTTCAACTTGCAAGTTACTTAATATCCCATACGGTGTGTATGGTATTCCATCGAACGCTTTTAATGTCATTGATGGCTGTGACAGGGGTGGTGATCCTAAAGTTTTCCAGCAACTCATTGACATAATACAGGTAGATGCCCCATCATCAATGATTGTTCGATGAACAGTTTTGTTGAGGGCTTTTACCTGTATAAGGAAATCGAGTTTGGAACTGCAACCCCAATGACATATGTCAATAAACCAAGGGCTCTTAAACCCCTAAAAGTGTTGTTTCACACCCTAAAGGATCATGGTCAACGGATTACTTCATTTCCCAGAAGTTCCACCTGAAAAACTACTCAGAACTGGCCAAAACGAGACCATACTGACTGCTCCTTGGTCAAGGTGTGATGCATCTCACCTGCTACACACAAGAGGTGTGATGCATACTGAAAAGGCCTTCTGTAGGGTGAGAAGAGCGAGAGTAGACAAATGGCAGAGACAATTTGCTAAGTGGAAACCTAGAGAATCTTCTAGAAACTTCTCATATGACACTTGCCTCTCTAAATTCACCCAGGGATGAGTAAGAGATCATGAAATGTCCAAGTGGAACCAAGAACTATCAATGAAATGACACTAATCAAAAACCTAAAAGCTGACTCACCCCTCTGCAAATATCTATATATGGATCCCTCATCACAGAGATCTAGAGGCTGGAATTTTGTAATTTGTAAGGAAGTGTTGTTGGTTTCTCTCTAAGAAAAACATTGTATTGTTGGGTGATGTTTCTTTTCATGAAGTGAATAGGGCTTTCATGCTGGGAGGATGATGCTGGATCTGACAGTTGGGTAGTAATCCTCTCTTCTACTTCTACTATCAATAAAGTTATTTGAGTTTTCCTCCATATACTTGTGTATTTGTGAATCTTCCTATTTGTGAATGCAATTGTATGGTTAATGTACTTCTAATTCTGCATTGTTTATGGTATTATAGATCTCTATGCTTTGATGGTGTTCTATTTCTTTGCCTCTACAGGTGTTCTTTAAAGTGGGACAAATAAGAAAGGAGTGGCAAGCTCTATCAAATGAGAGAGGAAACAAGAAGCCAAGTGAAAGAACCAGGTTGGTGCTCTCTGCTTCTCTCTTATCTATCATACATAAAGGAAATCACAAGTTACTTTGAATTGTTTGTTTCTAAGAGAGAAGCAAAGAGAACCAACCTGAATCTTTTGCTTGGCTCCTTGCTTGTTTCTTCTCTCATTTGATAGAGCTTGCCACTCCTTTCTTACTTGTCCCACTTTAAAGAACACCTGTAGAGGCAAAGCAACAAAGCACCATCAAAGCATAGAGATCTATAATACCATAAACAATGCAGAATCGAAAATACATTAACCATACAATTGCATTCACAAAAAATAAGATTCACAAATACACAAGTATATGGAGGAAAACTCAAATAACTGTATTGATAGTAGAAGTAGAAGAGAGAATTACAACCCATCTGTCTGATCCAGCATCATCGTCCCAGCATGAAATCCCTCTTCACCTTGTGAAAAGCAATATCACCCAACAATACAATGTCTCAAAGAGAAACCAACAACACTTCCTTACAAATTACAAAATTCCAGCCTCTACATCTCTCAAATGAGGGATCCATTTATAGATATTTGTAGAGGGGTGAGTCAACTTATGGGTTTTTTATTAGTGTCATTTCACTGATAGTTCTTGGTTCCACTTGGAGATTTCATGCTCTCTTACTCATCCCTGGCGAATTCAGAGAGGCAAGTGTCATATGAGAAGTTTCTAGAAGATTCTCTGGGTTTCCACTTAGCAAACTGTATGTTCCATTTGTCTACTCTCACCCATCGCACCCCATAGAAGGCTCTTTTAGTATGCATCACACTTGGCTAGTGTATCACCAAGTATGCATTGCACCCTAAGCATGGAGCAGTCTGTATGGTTCATTTTTGGCCAGTTCTGAGTATTTTTTCAGGTGGAACTTCTGGGAAATGATGTAATTATTTTACCATGATCCTCTAGCATGTAAAACAACACTTTTAGGGGTTTAAAATCCCTTGGTTTATCGACATATGTGATTGGGGTTGCAGTGCCCAAATATGTCTATAACAGTTTCCCCCTAAAGCATGAGGTCGTAAATCTTCTGATGTCGGGTGAAATGCTTTATCATGAGGATATGAGGTCTTCAAACTGGAAGGTGACCTATATAAAATACAATACAATAGATTATCTTCATATTATTTTCATGATCTAGCTGAGGCAGGAATTCCCATGCTCAGCTTTATAATTCATTTTCATGTACATAGGATAGACAATTGTCCACTGTTGCAGACTAGTGATTCTTGTAGAGCCATCATCCCTTAGCTTGGATGATCATCTGTGTAGCTATGGTGTACATTTGATGTATTTATTTTCCTAAATATATCGTAGCCTAGATGGATGAAACTAGATCCAAGGTCTTCAAACTCGTTCAATCTTTTCCCGTTGTACAAATCGATCCATGTGAAAAGATGTTCTAAAGTCGAACACAGAAAGACATCGCCTGATTACCTACCAATGATGTAAGTTGTTAACAGGCATGAGAGGAATAATCGATAATGATAATGATCCTCAAGGTACTAGAGTACAATTCACGTGGTGTGAATATATGAGTCGATGTCGAACACCATGCAAAATCTTTCGGTCGAAGGCCATTGATGTAAACCTGTCGCTGGAAGTGAGAAACTTGTCATTGAGGCATGCAAGCTTCAAAATACTAAAAGGGTTGTTCCTATGTCAACTTCTTGGATGATGAGCTGATGTCAACTAGAAGTGACCCATTGTAGCAAGGCCTTAATGAATCCCACATCTATGACACGAACCGAAGCAAATGATTTTCTGGACGTGAAAACGATCTGATGATACAAGACTCAGGAATGGCGGTCATGAAAAATGGAGAGTGAAGGTATTGCAGTGGATGAGGCATTAGCTAGGTTATGAATTATTTGAATGACTTCTCTTGAACATATCGATGACACTGAAATTGATTGGCAGCGTTGACCCCAAAAATGGATGGTATGGAGGACCAATGGTGATGTGACTGGTGAACAGAATAACCCAACTTGACTCAATCATGGTGATGGAGTGAAAGTGTCATGTTCAAGAGCGACTTGCTACCAATGAAGTTGTTCAAATTTTCTTCCCTTTTTCCCCAGTCATTGTTGACCAGTACCTCTTTATTTTTGTCAAGCTTGAGGAGGATGACATATTCTTGTTCTATAATTTTCCCTTAGGGAAAACCTATCGCTATGTTTTAGCGAGCCTACCGACAGTGAAACTCGCTCTTGTCCAAATGGACAAGTTTGTCGCTATTGTTTTAACGAGTTTAATGACAAAGACAACTCGGTCCCTTTCATGTTTAGAAAGTTTGAAAAGGGACGGAAAGGAAACTCCAGCAGTCTTTTTTCATGGCATAATCCCTTAAGTCTGAAAAAGTATAAAATAATATGAAAGGGATGAGTTTTCGATAGCTTTAGTGAGCCGAAAAAGACAAGTGCTCGATCTTTTTGTGGAATGATCCCTCACGTCAAAAAAGATTAAAATGTAGAGGAGGGATGGTGCTTCCCCTTACTTTAACAAGCTGGAAAGGCCAGTAGCTCGGCAATATTTTCATATTTTACGAGTCTAAAAAGAGCTTAAAAAGAGACTCGTTTTTTAGGAACGACTGATGATTTCAGGTAACAACTAGTTCCAGGTAAGTTTGGAACTTCTCAAACACAGTAGTGTAAAGATGGTGGCTAACTGAATCACTCATTGCAGTTGTTCCTTAAAAGGGTAAACAATCAAGTGGAAGTGTATGATTGGCCAAAAGAATGGAGGTGATAGTAAGAACACAACCAAGGCCCAAAAGGCTAATAGCAAGTCAATCATGAAGGTTATTTACTAATGGTGGATTCATTTTTTAATGAGCTTGAATCTTTAGAAACTGTGCTCAGTGGCGGGTTTATTTTTTAAAGAGCTTGAACCCTGCAGTAAAATTGCTCATGATAATAGTCAAAGATGCTCAATTTAGCGTTAACACTATGTTCTTTCGATGATCGTACGTACAACTTGTTCAATTTCTCCATCAAATTGATTAGAAACGCAAATACATACTTGAAAAATGAGAAACTAACATTTTACTTGAATTACGTGAATAGTAACATAAAAGCATTTTTACCTCTCATTTTACTATTTCATTCAAGTTTGGGATTGTTGGATCTCTGGAGGTGTTTTTCCCCTCAAATTTCATGAGCTGATTTCAGGAGATCTGGTGGACTATTCTTCGTACCGTCAGGACTAGGTAGGAGCTAACCTTGAGCTATTCAATGGCATTCCATCCTTTTTTGATTTAGAGCAAGCTTTCCCTTTCTTCTGGACCCCAGGGGTTTGAAGAGTTCATTCTCTCACCATCACACCTAGTCTGCATTGAAAAGGGTGATGTATACTGAGCTGGCCATTGGCCAGTCAGTATGCATCTCACCCTGTACACAGGCAGGGTGCGATGGGCATAGAAGGGAAAATTTGTGCAGTGTTTTCTCATGAAAGTTTTGCCTGTTTTTTCCCAAATTAGGATCCTAATTCATCTTTTGTTTTTGTTTCAGAGATTCATTAGATCAAGATGGTCATTACATGGCATGAACATGAGCATGAAGAAGCGGACATGATTGCCTTACATAATCTGGGTACAGTTACTGCATTGCGAAATTGTGGCTTGTTCAAATTCTTCCGCATATCCAGCATGAGGCAACAAATCAATTTGTTGCAGTATCTTCTCGATGTATGGGATCTGATCAACCAGGTGTTCTAGATTAGAGGCAAATCCATTCCTTTGATATTTGAGGATATCTACTTTTTGACTATGTTATCGAGGCATGGTGCCCCTCTCTCACTATTGGGATCCACCCATGGGGGTGAATCGGTGAGGGATTATATTCACCAATTTTGTAGAGATGGATCTCAGCCAAGTAGGGATGGCAAGATTAGTATTCGAGATGTCACTGATTGGTCCTTGAGGACAATTTTATTCACCTTTGCTAGATTGGCTAGTAGCGCGGCTCTTCATTTGGCCAACAGATCGTATATGCAGTATGCCTTGGAATGCTTTGAACCAAAGGTATTCAACTGGTGTGAGGCAGTACTTCCGGTTATAAAAGAACAACTTTCCAAGGTGAAGAATGGAAGATCCAAGAACTTTGGTTATGGTTCCATTCTGACTGCTTTCGCCTTGGAGAGGATTCCACTGATGCAGCCACAATACATTTCGCTAGGATTACTAGCACCGAGGGAACCACAGATGTAGAGATGGGTTGATCTCATGGCCAGACATGTTGGTCAGTCACAGATTTCATTCTCTAATGCCTTCTTTGAGTGGTCCGATCATCAGGAGATGGTCTTCACCAAGTATCCATATGTTGGGATGGATTTTCGAGGTGACCCAGATTTGGCATTACCGGCTGGCGAGCAGTGGAGTGTTATGGGTAAAATGATGTGACCATATCTTTGTTTATTACTTTTATAATGTTCTTGTGTTTTTTACATGTTATCAAGACTAACAAAACTCATATATTTGTGTAGAAGTTGGGCCAGTGTGACCAGTAGCACGCCCAAGGGTAGCAGTTGATGTTCCAGCAGGAGAGGTTGTAGGGAGGGTTGTCCTTCATGATTTGGACATAGCAGAGACCCTTGCAGTATTGCAGCATCAGATCGAGGGTCTCACCCTTGGTATTCAGGATGTGAGGACCGACGATTTACCTATAATATTATAGTGCCATACCACTGGCATGCCGAGTCGATGGACTAGGCTCTTACGTATGATCACACATGCGCTAACCTGCTATCACTAGCACCATTAGTCTAGGGTGCTCTTCTGCATTTTTGAGTTTTTTAGGTTGTATGACCGATTTTGTCCTGGACACAAAATATTTTGTAAAAACTATAAACAGTTATATATTTTTTATTTTCGAAGTTTTATTTCGATTAAGCTATGTGATCCTGATGCAAATGTTAATTGAAATTCTTTTTCCTTTATAAATGCTACAAATGTCTATCTAACACATAATTTTCTAATGAATCAATTAATGTGTTTAAGTTTCTGGAAATGTGTTGATATTGAATATAATCAAACTGCCTCTCCAAAATCCTGACCCTTAGGAACATACGATAGATAGTTGGATTCCGAACAAAATAGATGCCAGTAAGTTGTAGGATGACGAGTCGTGAATCTAGCCTAACAACAAGTCGGTGTATGCCACGTGCGATGGCATGAGAGAGAAGCTCCATCAACACACTGTACTCAATGATGTTGTTAATTGATCATCCAATACATATCCCTCTAAAACTCACTAACTCTCCGCTTGGATAAAAAATGGCCCAGGTTATAGAAGATAGATTTTGCGTACTACGACTATCTCCGTCGGTGTATCCAAAGAATGATTCCAATAGGTTCGACATCTTCAACAAATGCAAAGTCAATTAATTAACCAAAATGATAACTCTTGACAAAAATAAAAACATAACAAAAGCATATAAAGAGATTACTACACTTAATAAAGCATAGTAACTCTTAAGGTACAACCTGTTCCGAGGTTGCGACAGTGGAATCCCATCATAATCTACTAGCTCGTAGGATCCTTTTGCTAATACTCTTTTCACAATGTAGGGGCCCATCCAAAATGGTTCGAACTTACCTGCTCCCAATTTATTAGAGTCCTGATCATAAAGCAAGACCAAGTCACCTTTTGAGAAGACACGGGGTCTGACATTTTTGTCAAATTGCACCTTGACACATTTCTTATGAGCTTCATTAGCCAAAGTGGCATCATGGCGGGTTTCACCCAATTGGATTAGTTCGAAGAAATGAGCCTCTTCCTCCAAAGTTTCGGGAAGTAGATCAACTGCGAGCTTGAGAGATGAAATTTCACACTGAATCTGTAAGACTGCTTCCAGGCCATACACCAATTGAAAGGTGTAAATCCAGTCACATTTCTCACCGATGTCCTATATGCCCACAAGGCTGAGTACATGATTAAGTGCTAATTCCATTTGTGGACTCTAATCATCCTTTGCAACATGTGCTTTAGGACTTTGTTGATGGCCTCAACTTGTCCATTAGCTTGTGGATAATATGGAGTAGAACTCTCGTGGGATAGTCCTGATTTGGCAGCTAATTCAACCATCATGTGATTGCGAAAATGTGATCCATGATCTATGACTATAGCCTGTGGAACACTGAATCTAGAGACTACATGATTGAAAAAGAAAAGAGCAGTCGTTTCGCTGCTGTTGTTTAATGTAGGCATCGCCTTGGCCCATTTTGTAAAATAGTTGACTGTGACTATGATATACCCATGCCCCCTAGCCGAGGTGGGGTTACACATCATCAAATATATGCCTCATTTGGAGAATGGCCCAACAGTGACTACTGGATGCAACAGTGTGAATGGTAATCTGGTTTTGCAGTCGAAAATCTGACAAGCTTGGCAAATTCTGACTGCGATAATGCAATATTTGAATATAGTAGGCCAGAAGTAACCTGCTCGTAAGATCTTTAGTGTCGTAGCATAGCCGGATTGATGCCCCTCACACGCACCTGAATGACAATCATTCGGGACTTTTTTGGCCTCCTCATGCGTGAGGCACCTTCGCAGAAGTATATCGATACCACAACAGTAAAGTGTAACACTGATGATCATGTAGTATTTTGCTTGGTATCGAGTACGTCGTTGTTTGGAGCGATAGGTATTAGGCCTAAATGCTTGGCTTTGGAGATAGATTAGTATATCTCCATATCACGGATCGCTTGATGATATCAGAAACATAGATTCATCCACGATTGACGCTTTAGATGTTGAATTGTTGGACGACGATGGGAGGTCGCATAGTAATTCTGCGAAAACTAGAGATTTCTTTGATTTGTATTTTGTGAATTCTAGATCAAACTCTTGCAAAATGGCTATCCATTTTGAATATTTCCCCCCTAGTAATTGACGTGACAAAATGTAAGTTATAGGGTTGCAATCTGACAAAATGCTAGTTTTGCGAAAGAGGACATAGTGTCTAAATCTTTGTACTACTTCAAACAGCTGCTAGAGCATCTTTTCAACATAGGAGTACTTGCTTTTTATATCATTTAAGTTTCAACTTAAATAATAGACAGGATGTTCAATTCCATTGTCTTCTTGTACTAAAACCATTGGATGGTTGTATTTGCTGCACCTAGATACAGGTTAAAGACTTTTTGATAGTCAAGAGCATACATTAATGATGCTTTTATTAGGGAATCATTTAAAGCATCAAAGGAAGTTTGCACAACCTGATCCTAGTTGAAGGGAACTTCTTTTTTCAAAAGACTCATATAACCTTTAGCAAGTTCGGCGTAATTTGGAATGAACCTCCTTAGAAGTTTGCTTTCCCTTGGATTTTTTGAATCTGAAGCAAATTTGAAGGTGGAGGCATGTTTATGATTGCCTAAACCTTACATGGGTCGAGTCGATTCCCGTCCTTACAAACTAAAAAACCAAGTAAATGACCAAAACTGACACAAAACACACACTTGTGAGGATTGAGTCGTATCTTGTAGTGTCGGCAACGTAGAAATATAGCTCTCAAATGCTGCAGATGATTAGTCCGCTTTCGCGAATGAGATGGTAGATTGGCAAGATATGGTTGAACGATGTGTTTGATGTCGTGGAAGGCGTAGTTCATTTCTCTCTGAAAATTTGAATCTGCGTTTTTTAAATCGAAAGGTAGTTTACGATATATGAATGTGCCCCACAGACATATAACTGCATTCTTCGACGAATCATGTGGGTAGATATTTATTTGATTGTATCCAGAAAATCCATCCATGAATGAAAAGATTTTGCATATGGCACATTCATCAATTATCTGGTCAATGAAGGCACATTCATCAATTATCTGGTCAATGAAGGGTGTAGGGTAGTTGTCCTTTAGACAATCTTGATTTACATCCCTGTAATCAATGCACACTCTAATCGTTCCTTGCTTTTTCATGACAGGAACAATATTCGATACCTAATCAGTTAGAGGAATAGGGTAAATGAAACTAGCATGTAAAAATTTTTCAACTTCTGCCTTGATGGCAACGGCTTTCTTTGGGTGAACCTGTCGAAGTTGTTGTCGTACTGGTTTGACTTCTGGATACATCTTGATTTCATGTTCAATGATGCTTGAGTCAATCCATGGCATTTCGTCATATTACCATGCAAAGACATCTCTAAATTCACAAAAGAGAGCGCAATATATTTCTAGTTCTATAGGAGAACAAGATTTGCCAACATGAATATTCTCTACAACATTAGGTTTGGTCGAGATATTTATGGTGATAGTTTCTTCAATATTGGATAGATTTCACTCAGAATCCACCGTATTTACATTGTTTGATAGAAAATTAAAAACTGAAGGATGATTAAGGTCACTAGAATAATCTTCATCGTTATCTTGAAGATGGGAATGATGGTGGTAATATTCCCATGGTGCCTCCCTTATCATCATTGACTGAATGATTCCTTCGTCTGTAGAATGTATATGTGACCAAGGACCTAAAGAGGTTCCATATTCTAGAGACCCATCTATCCAAACACTTGATGAGTGTTGATTTGGGTTTGCTGCCCAGGCCATGAAAATTGATTGCTACAAAATTTCTATGGGGCTTGGAGGCAATACCTGGTGATGATCCATGCTAACAAAATGTTTGGAAATATTCTTAATCCTTGCTGACGTAGAAGATACCATATTACAGGTTTCCACCGTGGCCACTTCTGCTAGATTACTTGGAGGCAGGAGGGAAAAAGTACCCATTAAGGTAGGGTCTTTTATGAGTCCTAATCTGACATTTTGAAGTGATTGAGAGCTTCCATGGATCATTGGAATGCTTCCCATAGCTTGTGAACTATTGGGGAAAAAGGTTAGTTGGTAAACGATTGTAATTCCGCCTGGGAAGGGAAATGCAATATTTCTAAACTATGTTGACACAATAGCAGCCATAACATAAATCCAGGGCCTTCCAAGTAGGATATTGTAATCAAGGTTTCCATCAATAACTTCGACTTCAATTTCTACTATCTTATCCCCGAGTTCAACTTGCAAGTTACTTAATATCCCATATGGCATGTATGTTCTTCCATTGAATTCTTTTAATGTCGTCAATGATCGCGACATGGGTGGTGAGCCTAAATTTTTCCAGCAACTCATTGACATAATATAAGTAGATGCCCCCTCATTAATGATTGTTCAATGAACAGTTTTGTTGAGGGCTTTCACCTGTATAAGGAAAGCGAGTTGGGCCGGTAACTAAGGTTCATATCCTTTGTGGTTAAAGGCCACAAGATTGGAATCCGTTGGGTCAATCCCACCTATTGCTAATAATAAAGCCTGCTTTTGGGAGGGGCAAATCTACAATACTTCAAGTGTCGACATAGCGGATGGCGATTGAGCCAGATCCTTTACTATATTATAATTTTGTGTTGCTCGAGCATGAGGATTAAATGTCGATTTATGTACTACTCCCTTTGGTGGCTTTATTATTAGTTCAGGAATGATGGGTGGCACAACTTTTGACGAAGTTGTTGTCGAACTACTGGGTTGATCTGTAGCATTGTTTTTCAACATCTGTGGATTCCCATAATCTCTATTCCTTGTCGATATCAAAGCATCATTTTGTTGTTTTGAAATTCACAACATAAGCACTTGGGATGGGGAAGCATGATAGATAGTGTTAGGCCCCTATACTACTAGTGTAACCCCTTATTATTATTAGTACAACCCCCTTATTATATTGATGTACCCATGTAGTTCCCATATTGTTACTATTGTGCCCCATAGAAGCCCACTATTGTTATTATTGTGCCCTTACATTATTATTGTTATGTAAGCTCTAATTATATAATGACCCCTTAGACTCCTATATATAGAAACGAGGTATTTTCATTTGTATCATCCAAGAATTGTTCATTTACGTAATGTAAAGGAGTTTGCCCCCTCAAATAGGCTGAATTCTAAGGCATTGATCTATCTTTTCTATCTTTTCTTGAGCTAGTTTCATAACATTTGGTATAAGAGCTTTGGATTCTAGGGTTTCGCTACTCCAAATAGGTCATCGTGGAATTTTTGCTATAACGTTTTT
>APFE031121339.1:10025-28922 GCA_000404065.3 Pinus taeda | reverse complement strand
GTAATGTAAAGGAGGTTGCCCCCTCGAAGAGGCTGAATTATAAGGCGTTGATCTATCTTTTCTATCTTTTCTTGAGCTGGTTTCATAACAGATAGCAACTAGCTTAGTTTCCGGGTTTGGAAACAGATCATTCGATATCACAGAGGTATTTGAAGTCTTCAAAAACTCTGTGAACTTAGCTCAATGTGGACAATTTTTCCTATAATGGTCCTCATCACATATCATCACATATGAAACACGGTTGACCTGGTTTCTTTCGCCTAGTAGGGTTTCTAGAAGATTTCTTAGGAGTCGAATCTTCCTATTTCTTCTTCTTATTTTTTCCCTTTCTTCTTGCCCCCTGGTTTCTTTGGTTTATTGCCCTTGTTAGATGACACATCATTAACCTCTGAGGCAAGAAGTTTTTCATTTTCTTTTTTACTGGAAACTGCAAGGGTTTTACCAGATGGAGCCTTTGCAGTTTGTGTACTTGAATTGCCAATGACACCATCACCGGCATGAGAGTCCCTATTTGATTTAGGAGGGGGAGGAACAGAAAATTCTGGTCTAGTAACGTCAAGAATTTTGTCATAGAGCATGCTAGACTGAGTATAGATCAAGTCTAGATATTGTGCACGAGCAATAAATTGCTCTTTAGTGACAACTCCTCCCTTGGCCACATCTTTTGTAATAGAAGGTAATAATGACTTAATAAACCACTCAGCTAGAAGCTGATCAGGAACATATGCCTTTACCATTCGATGATGATATCACCACTCATGAATATGATCAAATATGTGAGTGGTTGTTGTTTGCATAAAATTGGTAAGGAGCTTCGTTCCTGTTTCGTACCTAATGGGTAACTAAAAGTGGGTTAAAAAGGTAGTGGCAAGGGTGATGAAGTTATCAAATGAAGCTCAAGGCAATTCAACCATTTCACTACCGGACCAGTTAGCGTTCGCTAAAAAAGGCAAAGCCTAATCAAATCATCATTGAGGGTGTTGGATGAACACCATAAATGAAAGGTCATTACGTGATTCGATGGATCTTCACTCGGATTTCCATTGAATTTAGGAATATCTGAGGGAATTTTATGAGGAATTGTTGGCCACCAAGGGGTGTAAGCAATTATATCATTCATTAACCAGTTCAGATCTAGTAATTCTAAATTTGCTATGAAAGGCAATTGCTAATTTAGGTTTGGCGAAGCATACCTAGGATAAGATGGTATTGCCTGACCAGTAGGTCTTTGCATACCAACATAATGTATCTGATGCTAATAACTTTGATAAGGTTGATGGGCATAACCATTATAATATGATTGTTGGTAACCGTCTTGAAAATATGGTTGCCCATTACCTGCAAATATATGTTGCTCAGGTCCTCGATAAGCTTGCTGGAATTTTGGTTGTTGATATTGTACCAGCCATGATTGTTGGACCATCTGCTGTTGTCCAATACTGGATGTTTGACCAAGATGAGGGGTGATAGTACCCATTTGAGCCTCAGTCGCTCCAGTTAAGGAGTCACTAATATGAGGTTGTGATTAAGCTGTGGAGACAGGAGGTTGTTGTATTACAACCTAAGAGACTTGGGGCTGATATACAACAGGCAGTGCTTGTACTTGCGACATAGTCATAATAGCAGGTGTAGTGGGAATGTTTGACACAGGTTGATTTTGTTGCATTGAATATACAACCCTTGGTTGTTGAGGCAGTATTGGTATCCAACCACTGGATGCAATTCCAGTTTGACCTGAATTTTGTTGTGAACTCTTATATGGTTGTTCTCCAGGAGGAAACAATGAAAAATCGTACTGCCCCCATATGGTAGCAATCCAGTGTGAAAGGATAAATTGGTCTTTTGAGACTAGACTGCGCAAATTGATATTGATGTGAAGGATCAATTTGTTGAGCTTCAACATAAGAAATTCTAGATAAGATTCTGGATGAAAAAATAGGAACAGACCATGATGTCGAAACAGTCCCTGGGTGGACTCCATCTAGTGGTTGAGAACTAGTTGGGATATATGGTATATTAGTGAACATTGTCGAAGTCGTAGCAGGAGACTCTACTGCTGTTATATCAAATGACACGGTCCTAGATGTTGATGGTTGTTCATACATATTTAATCTAGCCAAAATATTTCCTAAGAATTCGACAGGAACTTGCGATGAAGGATAATTGAAAGAATTAACTTCTGTAGTAGAAGGATATAAGTGGATCCCAATTCCAAAATGCAATGGGGTACTGGATGGAAGATCCTCTACAATCTCTTCTATAGCAATCAGTCCAAGTGGAATAGGTAGACTGCCAGGTCCGTAAAATATTTCCGGTGCTGAAGAAGGTATAGCTTCTGCAGCGACAGATACTGGAGGGGTGACACCTTCTGAATTCTAGAACTCAAATCCCAAATGTTCAGGTGAGTGAACTTCAATTTCTGGATCAGCCCTAGATGGAGCTGGTTCAGGGATAGAAGTGTTTACCATTACACTAGGATCAGTTTTAATGTCCTCTTGTAACTGCGTAACTTCTTATGTAAAGGCAGGTGTACCAGAAATAATTGGAGCAACTGGAGTCTCTAATGATGTTGAAACACAAGTTTCAAATAGACTAGGAGAATTTGACCCAGTTAAACAAGATCATTTCACCTGGAATGGTTTCATTTCCGAAGTCAAAGATGGTTGAATTGTTAGTCTCCGCGAACGATGAGGTTTTGATTGAATTTCCTCCCCAATTACAGATTACTTGATCAACTCAAAATAAAAAAGGGGAAAATGTTATTCCAAATTAATTAATTTTTATGAGGCTTTGACACAACTTGCTTTTTCATTTTCTAAGAGTGGAGAAAAAGCTAAATATGACTCTAGTCGCCTTCGATTTTTAATGAACCTGAAGTGACAAGTGCTCAGATGGACCTTTTTCTTTTAGGGAGTCGAAAAGGAAAGAAAGTGACTACTCTGGAAATCTAGACAGAGGGATTACCAAACCAATCACAAAACTGCAATATACACCTTGGTGGAAAATTTAAGAGAAATTACCAAGGACTTTACGTACGTCAGTCAATCTTCTTGAATGTTGTGTTCAATGCATTGCGACCGATAGGGTAGCAGACATGGCTTCATAAGGATAAAGGATATCAGCCTATTGTGGTATCCCAATATATACTCAGCGGTACGAGGAGCACAATTCCATACTGGCACTTGTCATATCAAAGAGGAGGAATCACCCAACCTTCGATGAAAACTATAGTTACCAGGTTTTATGACACTAGAACACGTCTCTAGCCTAGACTTCTATATGTGTTGTGTTAGGTTCCAAAGCATTTTTATGTTCATTGAGGTTTATTTTAGACTTGATCTTTCTTAAAAGTTTGTCTTTTAAGGTTCACCGTGTGATGTACATGTAAAATTTCTAAATATGCAATATAAAATGATAAACAATCATTTATCTTCTTTTAGCAATGAAAATCCTAACTACTGAGGAAAGAAGAGTACGATTCTTTCAATAGAGAGCAGAGAGTACACATTAAATTCACTTTTCCTAAATCATTTTTTGCATGCAGTCTAAATGCAAATGCACATGCATGTATTTTTTTTTCTGCTTCATTAACGTGAGAATGCCAAAAAGGAAAACTCAGTACAGATCTGAACTATTTTCTTCAAAGTGACACTTCAACAATTTCTTTTCAAAATGAAAGGAAGACTAGAACGACACTTCCGATTTCAAATGGAAAACTGCTTTTGACACTTCAAATATTGACAATTCAATGACAATAGTACAATCAATTATCTAGAAGAGGAGAATTTATGACACTCTTCTTCTTGACTCAAAATGACAGTTACGACACTTTTGAATCAAAAGATAATAGTTCGATTAAGCTACTCTTGACAAAGGAGGACTGTAAATGATGAAAAATACATAAAAAAACATTCATAATTCCTGATCAATGGAGGCTGAATAATGTGAAGGAAGGAGGCTTCAGTAATGATATACTGATCATAAGCAGCAAAACTACTAAATAGAGCTAAAAACAAAGAAGAAAAAACCAAATTCCAGAGAAGGAAATAGTATCATTCAGCCATCGCACCTGTCCTTAAGGGAAACAGGGATGCATCTCACCTACAACACACAGGAGGTGCAATGCATCCAGGCTACTAGTTACAGACAGTGTGATGGAGGAGGGAATGAAATTGAGCTTGGTTTTTGCTCAAAATTTGCATCTAAGTTCAGTGATTTAGGCTTATCTATGATGGAAAGTAACAAAAAAGTATATGAGTATGATCTTATGAAGTTATTGAGCAACCACCAGGGCACTTATGAATTTTGCAAGTTAGATGTTCAATTCATAAACCAACACAGAGATTAACTAAAGCAGTGTTGATCTACTTTGCAGTTGCATAGCAAAAGAAGTTCGAAGGTAAGATGGCTTAACTTCAGGCTCCATCTGTAGTTTATAAAGCAAACAACAATAACAAACAAACAAACTAATTGCTTCCCATTGGAGTCACCATTTTGTTTCTGGGAAAACTAGTGTCTATTTGATCTACTAGTCCCACTAAGATGGATAGCTATCTTAAAAACAAACAATTCAAAGTAACTTGTGTTTTCCTTTATGTATGATAGATAAGAGAGAAATAGAGAGAACCAACCTGAATCTTTCGCTTGGCTCCTTGATTGTTTCCTCTCTCGTTTGATAGAGCTTGCCACTCCTTTCTTATTTGTCCCGCTTTAAAGAACACCTATAGAGGCAAAGAAACAAAACACCATCAAAGCATAGAGATCTATAATATCGTAAACAATGCAGAATCAGAAATACATTAACCATACAATTGTATTCATAAATAGCAAGATTCACAAATACACAAGTATATGGAGGAAAACTCAAATAACTTTATTGATAGTAGAAGAGAGGATTACAACCTAGCTATCTAATCCAGCATCATCCTCCTAGCATGAAATCCCTCTTCACCTCATGAAAAGCAAGATCACCCAACAATACAATGTCTCAAAGAGAAACCAACAACACTTCCTTACAAATTACAAAATTCCAGCCCCCATATCTCTGCGATGAGGGATCCATATATAGATATTTGAAGAGGGGCGAGTCAGCTTCTAGGTTTTTGATTAGTGCCATTTCACTAATATTTCTTGGTTCCACTTAGAGATTTCATGTTCTCTTACTCATCCCTGGGCGAATTTAGAGAGGCAAGTGTCATATCAGAAGTTTCTAGAAGATTTCATGGGTTTCCACTTAGCAAACTATCTCTTCCATTTGTCTACTCTTGTCCATTGCACCCGACAGAAGGCTCTTTCAGTATGCATCACACCTGGCTAGTGTAGCAGCCAGTATGCATCACACCCTAAGCATGGAGCAGTCTGTATGGTTCAGTTTTGTCCAGTTCTGAGTAGTTTTTCAAGTGGAACTTCCGGGAAATGATGTAATCAGTTGACCATGATCCTTTGGGGCGTGAAACAACACTTTTAGGGGTTTAAGAGCCCTTGGTTTATCGACATATGTGATTGGGGTTGTAGTGCCAAAATATGTCTATAACAATCGGTCCCCTTGATCCTTAAAATATGAGTAAGACAATCCATTGGCTAAGGCCATCATTCAAATTCATGCCTTGGTTTGACATAGTTATTGATATATATGTGATTCACTTGATAATACTTATGAAATAAAGTTACATGTAGGAATATTCCATATTGGATAATTGTGAATACTTGTTTATATATAGATTTATACATTCAATCATAAAGAGAGGTAGATTATCCATATGAAACAACATGTTTTATATATATATATATATAAAACTAACAAAATCGACCCAAAATCCTTGGGTTATAATGAGGAGAGTGTGACCAATATTATTTATATCATTTCTCCTTTAAAACAACATTTATTTTTATTATATGCATAATCGTGTCATTGATAAACACATTAATAACTATATTCCCAAACTTTTGTACTAGATAGCTTTTGTAACTTGATATTTGAACATATTATAATATTAGGTCAAAAAATTCAGCAACACTTCCCACATGCCATAATAATTCAAGTGGTGGTAGGTATTGTTACAAATATCTAAAATACAATAGAATCTACATAGCATCAAATAGGCAATATCCTACGACATATGCCAGATTATGCTTTTCTAGAATTGCATCCATACTTTTCTTTTCTGTGTAGTTATGCTTTTCTAACAATCATTTAATTATTTTATTTCAAAGATTATCTAATTCACGAGCTTATATCACTTCACAATAAGCAAAAAACAACCATTCTCTAATGATGGCTTATGAGAAATAAATGAAAAAAATAAATAAATGTATATTGTAGAAAAATAGAACTACAAGAATATGATTCCTTACACTAATCATATCAAGACACGCTACTTTGAAAATGGCATATCATTTGAACAATAATGCTTGTTTTCTTAGAATAGAAAATGTCTCTCTTGTAACTTTGTTCTATTATAATTGTATTTGAAAAGAAAATTATTCTTTGGTCTAAATGCATATTCAATTACTATTATATTGATTAGTGTTTATGAAATTTGTTGCATCAATGAAAGCTTCAAATCAAATGAGCTTGATAAATAGTTGTTAGGTCCACTACTTTTAGTCATATTGTCAACCTTGATTTCCCTCTATTCAAATCATATTAAATCATTGATTTTTCATTGCAAAATGAATGTTTAGTAGTATAATTCATCTAACTTTAAGTTTTATCCAAATTCTCACACACATTCTTAGGAGTAAGTGTAGGTTTTCTTTATACTTCATAACAAGCATTACTCACTTAAATAAAATTGTCTATAAGTGATGAGTCAAAAGCATTTAAGCTTGAAAACTTTGTCTAGGTAGTGTTCTTTCTCTATTCCTTTCTTAGTTATGCTAGCACCAATGTATTTGGAATTCCTTATCACAAATAGTGGTAAGCAATCTAATTATGAACTTATCTACTTTATATTGATGATTTAGTTTTTGGAATAAATGGTTGGATGAGGATAAAGATAGATTCTAATTGAGATATTAATTTTGGGATTATCGACATAGAGTAAGTCACTAAGTGAATCTTATGAGGGTGATGTAGTGGGATTGAGACTAGGAATTCACTCATCCCAATACTCTTCTAGCTCAAGCATGCTTAACTATTGATTTAACAACACAATCAAATTCATGTTGCATGTTATCTCACTTTAAAAATATTAGCAAGAATTATGCCTTATGAACTATTCAATTAAATATCCATTAATTATTGTATTTAAGTATTAAGGAGATTTCAAGGTCCAACATATGAGATGTTATTTTTGGGATTATCCACAATGAGTAGTTAATTAATATATGACCCACATCCCATGACTATTGCATTGAGGGATGTTCATAAGGGTGAATAAGTGATATGAGACTAGAAAAATGAATCATATATCATCAATCATCACCTCTATGGCTTGCACCTCGTAACCAAAGATTTCTAAATGATCACCCATCCAAGTCTCCTCCATCTCAGGCACCTTTAACTATGATTTTTTTCCCTACAATCAAATTCAGTTAGCTTGGTGCCAGATATTAAAACCCTAACAAGTATTGTACCTTGTGAATAGTTCATAAGTCACAATAGTTTCCAAACCCTTAAATTATTGTTTATCATGAGTAAGGCTTGAAGGTGATGGTTGATGCTATGTGATTCATTTCCCTAGCTTCAATCCTACTTCTTCACCCCTATGAGTATTTCTCATTACAATGGGTATTATGTATATTATTAAAAACCATGAGAAGGTGATAAATTATGAATAATAGTTCATTGTAAATACTCTTGAATCCAAAGACTTTATTAAACATATTTTCGATGATGGGTTTTTGTACTTGTTTCCAGCTTAGAATAAAAAATGTATCTCGTGTAACTATGTTCTTTTATAATTGTATTTCACAAGAAAATTATTCTTTATCCTAGATACATATTCATTTTCTATCGTCTTGATCGATGTTTAGAAACTTTGTTGCATCATTTACGTATTTAATTGAATGAGCTTCATAAATAGTTTCTAGGTCTACTTATTTTCATATACTATTAACATTTGGTTCCCTCTATGAAAATTGTACTAAATCATTGATTTTGCATTACAATTGAATTTTAGTAGTACAATTCAGGGCATTCCAAGTTCTATTCAAACCCACACATACATACTTAGGAGAAGGCATAGGTTTCTTTTATAATTGCTCATAATCTCACTTAAGGTAAAGTGGCTATAGGTGACTAGTCAAAGGCATATAGGCTTGATAACGTCATTTGGGTATTATGTTATCTCTCTCTCTTTGCTAGTTGTGTTATCATTACAATGTACTTGTGACTTCATTATACTGTTTATAAATTTTAATCTTAATGTTTAGTAATGAGAATGTCACTAGAACTCAAAGAAAACATGCATATATGGATTTATACAGAGGTCTAAGGTAGTCAATTACAAAAATAATAATCTTTGTTTCCTTGAAGATTATATGTTTGTGAATTCCTTGAAATAATATAGCTTCTAGGTGCAAAATGTTTGATTCCATTAGAGAAGTTCGGTGCATCTTTATGTCAAAAACTATAATGACCTGGGTGAATACACAATCAATTATACCAATGAATAAAAAATAACATGTTCATATGATAAGGTTCTTTTAATAATTGTCATTAATATTACAATGTAGTTGTCATTGATTTCCTTGGGAGTAAAACAAGTGCAAAAGGATGACTTGGAAGAAATGACGAAGAACAAAGAACAAATTCCCAATTAGAAGCCATACATCAATCAAAGTTACTTGGGTGAACAAATCAATAGGATGTTTAGTTAACCAATATACAATAAAGTTATTGTATCAACTTAATGAGAGTTCCAAAGTACATTTCCAAAATTTCCACATTGCACTACAATTGTTGTGTACCATTTTGAAGATTAGAAACACTTCAACAGTGCAAGGGAAGAGAAGTAGCAATGTGTTTAGAGCAAGGTTAATCAATAACTAGGATTTTAGCGACTTGTAATTAATTTTCTATCCTTTAAGCTAATGGTTAAACTACCTGGGTGCTTGGGTACATATTAATAATTTGTTTATGCTTCTCTAACATTTGGTCTTAATGGTTTTTCTCCCTCTGGGAACATGACTTGTAATTAATTTTCTATCCTTTAAACTAATGGTTAAACTACTTGGGTACTTGGGTACATATTAATAATTTGTTCATGCTTCTCTAGCATCTGGTCCTAATGGTTTTTCTCCCTCTGGGAACTTGTCTATCTTATACTAGGTATTTAGCACCTCTTCTCAAAAGTAGGAGCAAAGTACATGTTGAGATGTTGTACTCTTTGCAGGTTATCTCAATTGACTATAGTTTAATATTTTGATGGATTTTTCAAGTAAGATGACTAGGAATAAACCTCAAAAATTTTACTCAAGAATAATCAACTAGGGACAACAAGGTAATGGGATGGTCAAAGTCAAGTCAACAAAAAAGGAAAGTCAACGATCGAGTCACTAGGACAATGGTCAAGTCAATATCAGTTACCTCAGTTAAATTCAATGGTAAATCGAGCAGTTGATGAAAGACAATAATAAAATAGAGTAATGAAATAGATCACAATCAAGAAAACATGTAGAGCCAACTACGACTAATGGTTGAATGGTGGTCGAAGAAAAATCAACTACAATAAAAACTAGTCAAAAAATAGTTAGGAATTCCAATATTCGTGGGATCTTAGCTAATGATATTCAACCAGATGTACTGATTCAATAAGATTTGAATTAATTTTATTTGTGCCTATAAATAGAGCATGATGTAAGGTTGACGAGAGATGATGATGAATTATTCATAATTGGTAGAAATTGGGTGTTGTATGAGTGCATTGGTCTTAGGCGTGGACCAAGGTCGATATTTATTGTAAATTGGTTGTAATATTCAGTTAATAATATAAGAGTGGTGAAGCTAAATGGTTTGTTGGTTTCCTTGGTTAAGGTTTCCAAGGTAAAATATTTATGTGCTGTGTGAATCCTTATGTTGTACCATTATTCATTTTCTAATAGATTTAAGTCCTCTTGTGTGCATTTAAAGGTTTATGTTAAGTGAGGTTCTAGTCTAATTTATATGTCTAGTTGACTTGATATTTGGACTTTTGGTATTTGAAGTTCTTAGCAAGTGCCTTAAGCTCCACATCTAGTATCAAAGCTCATTTTTATTGTCGAGGGATATCTATACTATCAGAGGTTGAGAATATTGAACCTATATTTGTTAAAAAGCACATTATTGATTCCATAAAAGTAAGCTTATTCACGTGGGAATCTCAAGAACTTTAGTTAAAGAAGATGAATAGCAGTACAAGGATTGAGATTAAGAAGTTTAATAGAAATAATTTTGTGCTTTGGAAGCTTAGAATGGAAGATCTCCTCATATATCAATATTAGTGGATTGTTATGCATACAATGACACCTATAAATAGCATGTTGATAGAGGATTAGGAGAAACTTGAAAGAAAAGTGAATACAAATTGACATTGTCTTGGGGATTTAATGTTGATAAATGTATGGGGGGAACACTCTACCAAGAAAATGTGGGATAATTTGGGAAACTTATACCATTAGAAATTTGTGGCTAATAATTTGTTAGAAACTCATATTTTAAGGATGAAAGGGGGTGATTTGGTCACAAAACACCTGCATGCATTCAATATTGTGATCGATTGGTTATTGAATGTGGACATATCCATAATAAAAGAGGAAAATCATGTCAATATGTTGTGTTTATTTCCAGATTGATGGGATATTTTGGTCATGGATGATTCAAAAATACAACCACACTAATTCTTAATGATGTGATGGTATATGTATTATCATAGGAGATTAGGAAGCATGGAAGGACTGACAAAAGTTTCATTATTGGAAAGAGGTTAACTAGTAGATAAAGAAAAAGAAAAATGATCAAAGAGAAATGTAGATCAAAAGGAAGAAGGTTAAGTATCCTACTAATTCAACAAGAATATGTTAGAAATGCAGTGAAGTAGGGCATTGAAAAAAATATTGTAAGCCATATATGTTAAGCAGAGAAAGGGATCTAATGAGAAGTTGACATAAGGGAGAACTTCTTTGAATGAAGGAGGAGATATGTATTTAGATTTGACAAGTGAAAATTCAAATCATGAGGCATGGTTGATCGAATCAAGAGCATTGTATTATATGAAACCTGACAAGGAGTGAGTATGTGAATAATCTGCAAATTGTCAAGGATATTCCACTAGATAATTTGTCACAACAGATCTGATAATATTATATTAAAAAACTGAGATTCTACACTATTGTTGTTTTATTAAACTTTAGATATGTAAACTTAACTGAAATTAGTGTATGCATGTGAATAGAAATTATGCAAAAAAGTAGAGAACAAAAAAATAAGCTCACACACACATAATACACAAGATATTCTCTTTTGGAAACCCTTTCAGAAGAAAACTCAGCTAGAAGGTGAGGTCGCTTTTCTCTCTTTCTCTGTCTAGAAATATGGCTGCAAGTACAAAGAAGTAATGGATGTGTCCCATGGGCTACTAAAATTCATAGATCCTCTCTTAATGCTCTACCTCCTATCTCTCGTGGCTATCTTTGTTCAGCTATGGAACAAAATTCTCTCGAAAGGATGGAATTTCACTTCCTCCAAGTGGCCTGGTTATAACACAGCTCGATAGCCTACTAGTGATTACTTTTGACAACATCAACTCTTAACTGGAGTTACAATATAAACTCTTATAGATTATTTTACATCATAATCATGTGGATAGTCCCTTGTCCATGAATAATGGAGGTTGTCATGGCATCCTCCCGAAGTATAAATGTAAACACAGGAAGGTCAACTTCTAAGCGGCATAACATTTTCATATGGACTCTGATTGATGCACTTCTTGGGTCGTTGGAAAGATATATATGTGTGGAATAGCATGAAATGGAGCAGGGTTATAGTGACAAAGTTTTACCCCCAAAAAATGTCGTTTGATGCCTCAAAATGCTGCCAGAAGGTTTCAGACCTTGTTTTTCCAAACTAGGTCACGTGAGCTAATTCCTCCACTTTTTCCACTCCAAATGCATCGAGATGGATGAAAAACAATATAATGATCCAATCCATATTAGTGAACATTAAGAAAAATATGGAGGAGATGTCTACCTAAGGGATGATCAATATTGTCAACCAAGGTAATCACTCAATGTCAATTTTGATTAATATTGAAGGATGGTCAGTTTAAATTGGTTGTGGTGCAATGGTGTTGATAAGAGGTATTTAGATTGGGACATTATACACTTTTTTGAGGCACATTGACTTTAGTGGATGTATAAGTGCAACAATTCCTTAAACTAATGAGTTTTCCTCTAATCTCATTGACACAACCATGTTGTAGCATCAAATAATGGGAGATATTAGAGAGAAAGGATCTTGAGCTATGCAAAGAAAAGGTATGGTTGAAGGTTCACATGGTAATTCTACAGAAGTTTATTTTTATGAACATTACACTTATGGAAAATAGAATCATTTTATAGTCCCATATTGTGCTAAAAATGAAAATAAAATTCTACAGCTATCTCATAGTAATGTATTTGGCGTAGTAATAGTACAGTCAATATGTAACTCCATATATTATATTTCCTTAATTGATGATTTCACTATGAGGGCATGGGTTTTATTTCCTAAGAAAGAAGTTATAGGTTTTCAAGAAATTTCAAGAGTTCAAATCTCTTGTCAAAAACGAAATAGATAGGGAGATAAAGGTATTAATAATTGAAAAGCGAGGTGAATTATGTGGTAAAGAGTTTGAGAAATTCTACAAATAGTATGGGATAGTACACCAAACAACTAATTCATACACTCCTAGAAAAATGGAGTAGTTGAATAGATGAATAGGACATTGCCGAATAAGGCAAGGAGCATGCTCAATTGTGCATGATTAGCACAAGAATTCTAGGTTAAAATAGTAAATAACACCCTCATCATCATTGGTCATAAAAAATCTATATGGAGTTTGTTTTAGTAACAATCCATCACCTACACATCTCAAAGTTCTTGACTATGAGGCTTTTTTCCGTATTCAAAGGAGAAGAGGACAAAGATGGATAAGAAGGAAATTAAGTGAATTTTCATCTACTACAAGTAAGGAATGAAAGGATAAGAGTTGTGGGTTCTAGCAAGAAGTAAGATAATTATGTGAGATGTGATCATCAAGGAAGTTAGATTTACTTCCAAGGCTATAGATACACTAGAAAATGTGAAAGGAAAATAAAAATTGGTGTTCAACTTGAAGTCAAAAGAAAGTGAACTAGATGAGTTAGATAAGTCAGATGAAGAGGTGGAATGATATAATTTGGTTAAGTAAGGAAAAAACCTAAAAGGTATATCCCACTATATTTTTGGGTTTATTTTGTGTTAACTGCAACTAATGATGAATCTAGGTCAATCAAGGAGGTAGTTGACTCAACAAAGGGTAAATTCTAGTCAAAATCCATGAAGGAATAGATGGATTATTTTCACAAGAATGAGACATGGGATTTAATCAAATTACCTAATATAAGGAAGTGTGTTGGTTGCAAGTGGGTGATCAAGAAAAAATTGAATGCAATAGGTTACTTTGAGAAGTAAAAGGATCAATTTGTGGTGAAATATTATTCCTAAGTTGAGGGAGTTGAATTTCGTGAGATGTTTTACCCTATTGAAAAATAAATTACATTAGAGTACTAATGTCTCTAGCTATAGAATTTGATCTAGAGCTAGAGAAATGAATGTAAAGATAGAATATATGCATGGTGATTTAGAAAAATAAATCTACATGAAACATCCTAAAGGTTTGTGGTAAGTGAAAGTAAAAGATGGTCTACAAGCTAAAGAAGTCCATTTATCATTTAAAGGAATCACTAAGGATGTGACACAAGAATTTTGTCACATCATTCCACGGATTGATTTTCTGAGAAATTGACTTGATCAGTGTTGGCTTAGGAGTCCTAACCCCGGTTTAGAGTTAGTTGCACCAACTAACAAATCCTTACACTACTAGCCCTTTGGGCAACAAAACATGTAGTGCAAGCTGGAATCTCACCCGAAGCAGTATGGGGGGATCAAAGAACCAAGTTTCTGCTTCCAGAGACATGTGTGGTGTATTTTAGTGCCTCGGATTTTCCTTCACGCATATCGATAAGCTCTTAGGGCTCAGTACTGTAACTCTATTAAAAAAGTCTTCAAACCTTCGCGAAGGTCTGCGATTGGTCTTTGTTGACCTATATTAGTCAATCTATCCACATACATGCATAAGAGAATAGTCCTTAATTAGGATTTGTGCAGATAATCTTATGTTATTAATAAACATCAAATAATTCATTAGAGTCTTCGTGAAATTACATAAACATGCTTGCGTACATCATCTAACAGTTATTCAATAGAATCGTGTACCTCTAGATCAATATTTCATAACACATTATTCATCATCAACATATATCATAAGCATAAATAAACAGAGTTAAATAGATATACACGAGATTTATTTGGTAACTTTATTTATTTATCTTCAATTCAACTTTACAGACTCAAAACTACCCTATGCACTCCACTATAGGTGTTTGTGCACTCAGCTTTGGACTCTACCTAGGCCTCTGCGCACTTAGTTGCAGAATCTTTTTCTCCTCTCTGACCCACTTCTTTTTGCTAATACCTCTTTTATATTGACCCATTACATGCTAGATATGCCTTAGACTCTATAAGGAACACCTATTTATAACCTTTTTCATACAATCCCATGGTCTATTGACCATGGGTGGATCTCAAAGATGACTCAAACTTCACATAAACAAGGGGCTAAAAAACCTTTGAATCCTAATCCTCTACGCGCTACACATCCACAAATTGTGGAAACTTTACATTAGTTACAAAAAATACATCATAACTTGGGTTATTTTAACCCCAAAACTGACCCACGAAACCCCATCCCAACAAGCCCCCAACAGAAAGATCGTGATTTTCCCTCAAGTCACTCGGCTGGTGCTACAATCTTGCAACAAAGATCCCCCAACTCCACCTAAATTACTGCAACCTCAATAGCGCTCTGCATAGCTTCCTGCTTGACCTCCTCTACTAACTTTTCTATAGTTGGTCCTTCTGCAGCCAACCTTATTGTCTGTTGAGTTTGCTACAAGCCCTTTAGCTTATCCTAAATACTGGTCATGGCCTGATAAGCCTCCTCTAACCAAGGCTGCAGCCTGGCCTTAAGCAAGGCCTCCTTCTTCTGTGTTTCCTATACCTATGTGAGGATTTTCTTCCTCTCCTGTAATTTGGCTAGGCGCTACTATTGACTTAATGGTTCCTGACCTAGGTTCATATTTAATTGCGCTAAATAAACCCTACACTACTGGCCCTTTCCACATCAAGCCATGTAGCACTGGCTGGAGTCTCTCCTGAAGCAGTATGGGGGGATGTTGGAACCAAGTTTCTACATCCAAAGATCATTGTGATGTATTTTATTTCCCTACATATTCCTTCACGCAGATCTATAAGCCCCTAAGGCTCAATACTTTAACTTCACTTAAACGACCTTTAGACCTTCGCGAAGTTCTATGAAAGGGTTTTTCGGACCCTTAATAGATGAATCATCCACTTACGTGCACCATAAATCAACCCTAGGTTTGAGTTCGCACATATGTACTTAAGAATTTAATAAACATAACATAATGTATTATAATCTTCTTGTAAATACTTAACATGTAATGTGTGTAGTTAGCAAGACTTATCCAATAGAGTCGTGCATCAAGGCATCATTATTCCATAAAGACATTAGTCCATCACAACATATATCACAAACATAAAGAACATAAGTAAACAGATAAACACATGAATTTCCTCAACAACCTTCTTTATTAATCTTTAATATGATGTTACAGACTCAAAATTTCCTTGTGCACTCAGTTACATGGGTGTGCGCACTCAACCGTGAACTCTACTCTAGGCCTCCGTGCACTCAGTTGTGGAGCCTTTTCCCTTCTATCTACCCACTTCTTACTTACCCTTTTTCTCATACATAGAGCACAGGCATGCCTTAGACTTTATTAAGACACACATATTTGTAGCTTTCTACATACAATCCCATGATCCGCAGAACATGGGTGGATCTCAAAATCGACTTAAATTTACATAACAAAGGGGATAAAATCCTTTTTGACTTCTAACAATCTACACACTCCACATCAACAAATTTCAGATACTTTACATATTTTTACAAAAATTTACATCAAAACTTGGGTTTTTAACCCCAAACCTGACCCATGGGACCCCATCCCAACAGGCCCCCAACACAAAGGTTGTGACTCACCCTCAAGTCACTTGGCTGGTGCAAATATCTTGTTGCAAAGATCCCCTAACTCCACCTATATTATTACAACCTCAGTAGCACTCTACGTAGCTGCCTGCATAACCTATTTTACGCGTTGCTACATCGTTGGCCCTTCCACAGCCAGCTTACAAGTTGTCATATTCTCCTAAATGTTCATTGAGAAAAGGTAAGATTCTTCTAACTAAGGTCCCAAACTGGCCTTAAACACAACCTCCTTCTTCTGAGTTGCTTCTAGTTGTGCGAGGAGATACTTCACCTCCTTCAACTTGGCAAGGTGCTGCGTTATAGCAATTGAGCGCGTCGTCACCCTAACCTTGCCGTACTATTTTTGGAGTTTGTGAATCTTTGTATTCAATATCTATATGTTTGAGCCTTCCTGTAGGGTCATTACCAACTCCATCGCCTGTTCAAACAAGGTCATGCAGTTAGTGACTGCGGCATCCAAAGTGGATAACCCTTCCTTGATGGTGACTCCTCACTGCTCCCTGACCTCGGGCAGAGTTGTAGGCTATAATTTGAGTTTTAGCTCTTTGATCTTCATATTGAGTTCAAACTAAACTCACCCAACTTCTTCCTTCGCCTCACGCACTCCTACAGCTAATTTCTGGATCTTGGCTTCCGATTGTGCATCCTGTGGGATGTGAAACTCTGACACTGTTTTGTACACTTATGTAGCCACGACCTCCAGATAGGAACTCTATGCCTGAATAGTATCCTTCTCCTTCAAATCCTACATTTTTTCAACAAACATCTATTCATTCGTCACCTGGTATTCATTTATCAAATTGAGAGCACGATGCTCCCAAGCTCGCAATTCCTCCATTACCCCTGTGTGCAGCGCATGAAGAAATTCATTGCGAGCACTACAATGTTTAGCACAATGACCTTATGGGTACTTAAGATAATTTGGTCATCAGCCAATTCTTCTCATATGGACCCTTCTGGTAAAACAACTATTTGAAGGTCGAATGTCCTGACCAATTCTGTAGCCTGACTCATCACTAGTTCCAAGCTCACTTGTTCGGCACTCGCTTGACCTGCACCGACCTGTATCCTGTTGGCCTAGATATACAGTTCACATAAATCCTTCTGGACACTCCCCAACATCTGCATGTACTAATTCCTAAACTACTGCAACACTTCCATGGTAGTGTTCCAAATTTTTTCATCGATCTCATTGATATCACCCTCCGTTAAGACCATGGTATCACTTTGTGCCTTATCTGATTTTTCCTTTTTGTAGGGATCCTCTCACTGCTCCTATCCACATTTTCTTAGTTGAAATGGGGTGCTCTTCCCCTCATCTCCTCTGCCTCCCTGTTCAGACTGTTCCTCTTCCTCTGTCAAGGGCTGTCACACAATGAGTCGAGGTTGCAGACAAGATCAACCTTCCTAGTATCTAAAGATATATAGTGACAAGCAAGCCAATCAAAAACTATATTTCTCTAAATATTCAATTAAAAACAAAGGAAAACAAGTGTTTTAGGCCTACCTTGGGTCTAATGCAAGTTTGTGGAAGCCTCGCTCCCTCGCTCCAAATGAGCTTCCTTGAAGTGTAATTCTGCAAACACAAACAAGCAAACAAATAGAACCTGAAAAGCCAATATCATAAAGCATATTCATCATAATGATCAAGGAGATTATGAAACAAACCACATAAGACAATTTGTTGAGAAAAATGAATCTGATTGTATTAATTCAAATGAAAGAAGAACTTTACAACCTGTGCCTTGATGCTGTACAAGCTCCTCCCAGGGTCCGACAAGAAGCCTCCTCTACTTTGACATGTTTCACTCACTTCCCAATGAAACCAAAAGGTATGTGATCTCTCCTCTCAAGTTTAACTAGGAAGTCCCAATTCCATCAGCATTTGCCCTCAAAAAATGTTTAGCTTCTAACCTCTCCAGCAACTGACCGAATGCCTTAATTTATAGTGCAATGGAGGAAAGTTACTAGGTCCTCCTTCAAAGGGATAAAGCCCTCCTTCAAAGGGATAGATCCTCTTATCAAGGGATTATCTCCTTCTCTTTTGGGATGCATGAACCACCTTGGAGCGAACAATCCACGTCAAAATTCCTTCTAAAAACATCTAGAATTAACCCAAAGTGAGTTTTTTAGGATAAAATTTCGCCTTTTTGACTTTTACAGGGGTACGCACCCACCCCTTTACAAACAGAGCATGCAGATACGCAGGTAATATGAACAAAGGGTGCGGGCCCACAGGAAAAAGTGAGAGAAAGTGTGGAACCGGAGTAATATTTATTTTTCAATGTCTTTCTCTCATTTGCAAAGCTTGACATGAAGAGCTAAGGTCTGAGACTTGCTTAGGAGGACAATATAAGTGATGATAGACCCATACTGACTGCAAATAGTCATGGTGGCAATATTTTTGTGTAACAGATTGCCCCCTAAAGTGCGAAGTCTGTAGTAGATGAGTATTTCATTTATCATTTAGGAAGAGTGAAGTACTTTATCATTTCGAGGATCATCTTGCTGAGAGCCCGGTTGGAACCTGTAAAAACATTCAAAT
>APFE031121328.1:0-29283 GCA_000404065.3 Pinus taeda | reverse complement strand
ACAGGAACCAGAAATTCACCCTAACAAAATGGAGGTGATGTAGATGACTCTCATTCACTTGTTGATATGAATGTTTCTTATGATTGTGAATTGAATTGGTCTACAGTTTTTGAACCAACTTCCTTCAAATAAGTTGCTTCTCATGATGAATGGAAAGAAGCAATGCAAAAGGAGTATGATTCCTCATAAAGAATGGCACTTGGAAGCTAGTTGATCCTCGATTAGGAACCAAACCAATTAGCTCCAAGTGGGTCTACAAGAACAAGTATAAAGTTGATGGCTCACTTGACAAGTGCAAAGACAAGCTTGTGGAAAAAGGTTTTGCATTGAAGGAAGGGGTCGATTATGACGACATCCATATAAAAACTTCCTTCTGTGAAAATCATTTTGCCACAAGCATGGCTTTGTGCTTGTCAAGTGAGCCATCAACTTTATACTTGTTCTTGTAGACCCACTTGCAGCCAATTGGTTTGCTGCAAAAAGATTTCTAAGGTACTTGAAGGGAACTCAAGACTTTGGAATCAAGTATACACAGGTGGGTGACTTAAGCTCGATTAGATACTCTGATTCAGACTTTGATGGAGACAAAGAAACTGGGGTATCTACTTTGGGTTATGCTATAAGTCTTAGATCAAGAGCTATCTCCTGGAGATCATGCAAATAATCAGTGCCAACAGATTCCACAATAGAGGTAGAATATGTGGTAGCAGCTGAGGCAACAAAAGAAATTGTGTGGCTCAGGAAAATTCTAGAAGATTTGCAGGTAAAACAAGTACAATCGACTCCACTCATGATTGACAATACCTCGTCAATAAGGTTGGCCAAGAATCCAAAGTTCCATGATTGAACAAAGCACATCAATACAAAATATCATCTCATTCGACATCATGTTGAGGCCAAAATAATCCATATTCACCATTGTTCCACTAATGAGAAGATTGCAGACATCTTCACCAAAGCGCTTGGAAGAGGAAAGCTTGAAATATTCGGAATGATGCTTGGACTCACCAACATCCCTTCAGATTAAGGGGGGAATGTTGACACCTAATCATAGGGATTGGGTGAACAACTGTAATTAGTGTAAATAAATAATAGAGAAAATGGAGAGTCATTGGGAGATGAAATGAATAGTCACTCCCTCTTATATATAATAATGAACAACATGAATGAATACTACGATTATATTTGAGGAGTTACCTCCTAGTCTGATAGTTCGCGAAGGTCTACATAAGAATTAAGTTTGATAGACACACATCACATAGTGATTTGGATGTAGAAACCTAGTTCTAGCATCCTCCAATACTGCCTCGGGTGAGACCGCAGCATGTGCTACGTGGGTTGTTTCTGAAAGGGCTGTTAGTGTAGGGTTTTTTTTGGTCAGTGCAACTAACTCTGAACTTGGGTCCAAGCCCCTTTAACCTAACAAGAATAATTTCAAACCACCTCCCACAGACATCTTGAGAGATGGATTTCAAACTACAAAAATCAATGGAAAAAGAATTGAAATAAGGGGTAATAAAAGCTACTCCTATGAAAGCCACCAATGAAGAAAGAAGGTATGAAACTACCGAAAGAAACACATAATGGTATGCCTTGACAAGTTTAACTCTTATAGAATCAATGTATCATGGATAAACTTGGTAGTTGTCTCTTTTGGAATCCTAGAACCGAGAAAGGCCACCATAACTTCAGAACTTAGATTTTGATGGATTTCCTCATTGCATTTGACATGAAATAGAATTTCAATAGATTGTCACTTTGTATTCCCATTTACACCCCACAACCAGTAGGTTTATTCCCACATTTATTTCTCAGTTTGTTCCCATTTTTCTACTATTTCTTCAAAATTATTCACTTAGAAGAATTTAAACCACTTCCCACAAATATCTTGAGAGATGGCTATCAAACTACAAAAATCAATGGAAAGAGAATTGAAATAACTGGTAATAAAAGCTACTCCTATGAGAAGCACCAATGAAGAAAGAAGGTATGGAACAACTGAAAGAAACATAGAATGGTATGAAGAATGATGCATCATATTGTGTTCCTTTCAGGAATTGCTTTCATTTGACATAACATATGAATAAGGAAATTTTTGTTGACTAAATCAGGAATTAAAATAAATGGCCGGTGGCTATACATTTTTATTGTTGATAGGAACCAATAAAACAATTATGATCCCTTTAGGACTATGACTACAATTCAGAACTAATATAAGTTCCTTTCATGCTATGGGTAAAGTGAATTCAGCTACAGGTCAAGGAGACCTAGCAAACAACCACATAATAAGGTACACTTATACATAACATAAGTTTGATTTATATTAAGGTGCATGAAACACTTTCAAGCTAAAAAAACTTCAACATGTAATCTCACAAGTGACATACTACAATTTGACAATTAGCGGCCTGCATTGTTTCTTCAAGTCCATTACTAAAGGATTAATCATTCATAATTGGTTAAGGTGAAAAATTTACAAAGTCATTTTAAGGACACTTCTTCCATTTAAAGAGACATAAACGCTAAATTTAAATTTAAGATGTCACCAACCAAAAAAAGTATTAAGCGCTCAATAATCAAACAATTGTAACACTTTAAATACCTTTCAAATATTCATAATGGTGACAATGGTGAATCATTGGGATAATGCATTCCATTAAATTATAATCACAGTTGTGAACATTATATTTTTCATGTATATAGAGCTTTACAAGTTGAGTCATATTATTAGCAACAAACCAACTTCATCAACATTCAGAAAATGAAAATGGAAATAGAAATGAGTGAAAGGAGATATATAAGTTGCATGATAGTTCATAAACCAAAGTGCAGTATTATAGAATTTGGAAATAGTGTTAACCACACTTTTTGGACTTTATCTTCTCAAATAATTTACTTTATTTTCATTGACACCCTCTACAATGAGGGAAAAATTAATAATTGTCAAGGTTTAGAGTTAGAATCTCCTCTTGTTCAAGAAAATTGAATCACCTTCACTAAGGGTCCCATGTCCATAAAAACCAAATTATTTAAAAGGATAGAACTCTAAAGCATAACACCAGAAGGATATAAATCCATTCTCAGAGAGATATGATAATGAGTTAATGGAAAGACATAAACAACCAAGTAAATCATAGTGTAAAAATATCTTTAATACCATAGTCATGGCCCTCCTGCTAGTAGGCCTCTATAGCCTCATCAAGGATGCCTTTTAACCCCACAAAATGCGTGTGTCCCATCTATTAGATATAAATTCGGTGTCAATTGAAAGCATTTACATTTCTTTAGAAATTGATTGAAGGTCGATGTCCTAGCTTGGTAATGAGCTAACTACAATTCCATTCATAAGAACAAGTTGTCTCATGATGAGACCTCTTGTCTTCTATATTTTCAACGAAAAGCTATTACCCTAGCTTGGTGACCAGTATCGGTAATGTTATTCACGTTAGGACACATGATCATGGTAGATCGTCTTGTAGTGAGGTCTCCTATCCCTCAATTAATAATTTTAGAAGGAAATATGAGTATCATTAACCTTAAATAAGTTACTTAATAGGTGGGGAGGCAAATATGCTCCTTAAGAGCACGAGATGGTGTGAAAAGGTTTTAATTACTAATGTTTACTCATTGGTCCTTCTACCCTAAAGAATCATTTTAAAGAAAACATATTAGATAATGATTAAAATATTCCCCGAGTTGATCATGCCAGGGTTCTCATGAAATATCTTTAGGGTTTTATAAGAGTGATCCACCATAGGAGGCTTTCATCAATACATTTGAAGAGAAACTTGAAAAGGTTTATTGGATGGCATTTTGTTAGAATGAATAGGCCAAAGGTAGGGTTTTAAGCTTATGAATGGACGGTATTAAACATAACAATAAAAATACCCAAAACTGACCTAATGAATAATATCGACCAATAATCAAAGTCACTTTATAAAATATGAGGTATTAAGCGTGAATTTAGTCTGACAAGTCTTACCACAGGAGTGCATAATGACAAAAATTTCAATAGTTGTGCCTTAGGAATTGTTGTTCCAAGAGTGTTGTTGTAACAATTTTATTTCAAATCACATTTTTATTCATTTCCCTTAAACTACTCTACCCTAATTTAGAGACATTAAGATCTCCTTCAAGTGTAGGAGTACTTCCAATGTAGCCATGTGCATATCAGAATGTTAAATATGCTCACACTAAGACTAGGATTCAATGGGGTCCACATATTTATAAGTTTCCAACTCATACAAATATTCCAAAACTTGATGAACACTCTCGTGGAGTAATATTGAATCAGGTGAAAGATGAAAGAAAAATCCCTCAAATTCAAGCTCAAATGTTTTCTTTTCAAATTGATAAGAATGGTTAAGGGAAATGTTTGAGTTTCAAGGGAAATTTCAGAATAGGTTCCATTTATATGTTTCTCTTCTAATGGTGTTTGAATGAAGGCTTCTTACTAGGGTAAAGGTTCTATGATAATTGGGGAAGTTTCCAAATTCACTCCCTTCCCCAATATGGAAGATGTAACATTTTGTTCAGTAGGGGAATCAATGGGAAGAGTAGGTGTTTCAAATTGTTGTGCAACCTACTGGCTTAGGTTAGAGTTTGGGTTATGGTTTAGGCTAGGGTTTGGGTTAAGGCTTGGACTAGGATTTGGGTTAGGCTTTGGACTAGGGTGAGGTCTAGGAGTTTGGATTAGGGTATGGACTAGCGTTTGCATTAGGGCTAGGGTATGCATTAGGATATGGGATAGGGTATGGATTATGGATAGGCTATGGATTAGGATAAGGGATAGTGCACATATTAGGGCCAGGGTGTGGATCAGGGTAAGGCTGCATAGGTAGCTGTGACCATGGAAGAGAATGCCTTGGTAGTGCATGGAGAACAAATTGTGGTTGTTGTTGATTCTCATACAACTAAATTTACATGGGCGGCTACCCTAGAGAGGTTGCTTGAAACAATTCTTGAGGCCATGGGGATATTTGAATCAAAGAAGAGGGATAAGGATAGGGTCACTCCAACCATCAAGTAGGGTATTTAATCAGAGGAGGGTTAAAAGTTTTCCATGGAACTCAAGGGTTATGACTATGTTGAGGAATCTCCTCAAGATAATAAACATTATTACAAGTAGTAAATGATGATGGGGTTTGAGTTATACCTAGTGGTTGATTCAATCCCTTACTTGATTTCTTGAGTACCTTTAGCAATCCTCGCAGTCATCAGCAATATTATGTTGCATAAGCCTCTTCACAAATTTTGCAAACTTTGAGGCTACTAAGTGGAGACTTTCCAAGGAAGTGTTTCTTTCTATAGTTGGCACAAAAGATCAAGAGTGGCTCTTCATCCTTCATTTTTTCTTCGCACAAATCATCCAATTTTGAAATCAAATATTTAATAATATTATCTTTATGTTCAAGAAAAATACAAAGGTTTTTTCTTATGAGTTCATCATTAGATGATTTGTATATCTTTGTAGCAACATCAAAACTCATTAGAATATTTCTCAAAATACCATTTTCATGTTCTCAACAAGCCAACTGGTATATTTTGTCATCTTAGTGGCAATGCAAATATAGGGGGGTTATCACAGGACCTTAGAAATGAAAAATGTTTAAATAACCAAGATATGCAGGAAGGAAATAAATTCAAAGAATAGAAACATGAAAGAAAATATAGGTGAAAAGAAAACCAAACCACAGCAGGTTACCAAGGTCAATCCCCTAAGTGCCTCCCTGGTAATGACGCCAAAAATTTGGGTGTAATCTAGGGCATATTCATGGACCAACATTTAATTATCAATCTGGGAGTTCATGAACTTTCAGGTGCAACAGTGGAAATGCCAAAGATGGACTCCAACAAACTCCAAATCAAAACCCTAATCTAACTTGCAAATAAAAATTGTTATCCACTGCAATCCTACAGTCAAAAGAATTCATTAGAACTGAAAACCATGATTAGTGTAAATATTAACACTACAAATTGCTAACATTTAGAAGTAGCCCTAATTATTAATCAATTGAAAACAAACCTAGCGTCTTAATAATTTAATGAGAAAACCCTTCCAGATAAACTCCAAATTCAACTCATGCAATTAAATAAAAGTTATCAGTTTAAAAGAAAATTCAAATCAGTCCCCAAACTTCATTAAGTAATTTATCTAATAAAAAATTGGTGTATTATAATCCTATCAATTGAAAAGAAGTCATTGTGTGCGAAAAAAATATCCTTCAATCATATTGTCATCATAATCCATAACAAAATTTTCTCAAACCACTATTAAAAACAAAGTTTACAATAATACTATGCACTAAGTAAACCAATGGAGTCAAATAAAGAATTCTAGAAAACAAACATATCATCATTCTGCAAATAATTATTGTTTCCTATTTTAACACAGGTTCATGTACCCAATGTGGTTCTTATACTGTATGATTTACAAGAGATTATGACTCATCAAGTCGAATCCAAAAATATCACGAATATTAGGAATGAATGCCCTAGATCAAGCAAACTTTTATTGTCAGACCATAAGACTCGAAACAACTCAAGAAAAAAGTCTCTTAATTTTTTCAAAGGGGATAAAAGTTTGTTAAGTCTATGTGTCTTTCAATGCACTCTTCAAAATTAGATCCTATTTGTTAGACAACCCATAAATTTCAACCACGATCCATATTAGGCATTCAAAAGATAATGCGAGAGTGTGACTGATAATTTGAGCTAGAGGTAAGGACAACCATATCTCTATCCTACTCCTAGAAAGGAAAATAAAAACGTAATACTGGAAGATCACAAATATGACCATGAAACCATCATTCGAATAAAATCAATCTTGTAATATAAAACCTCATTAGACCAATTATCACATAAATCATAAGTATACTACAATAACACCCAAAACATGTGATAAATACTGGATCTAATGCCTGAATCAAGAAATTTTCTACCACTAAATATTATTAAACTTTCTGCAATCAATTTAGTCACAAGAACATCACATATAATCATATATTATTATTTTTTTATATATATATATATATATTAATTATTATATATTTTATAAATTATATATTTATAATATATATATATATATATGAAAATTATAATGTTGTCAATCACACAGTATAAAACACACCAATGCAAATATTTATAGATGGTAAACACCAAAGGGGATGTCGAGCTAGACTGGTGGGCCCAACCAGACCATCTCAACCCCCTATTTGAAGATTTAGATCAGGAGTGAGAAATAACCATTAGCACACATAGATGAGAGGGATATAAATTGGACAACAAAACCTTTGTATTGATCAAACTCGGTCCTTATTACATTGAGGAGAGGAAGAGTCCAATGTTCTATATCTACACCAGAAAAAATCCTCTGATAACATGCTTGTCCTCTTTCGCAGGGCCATCATCTAATTTATATTTGATTTAAAATATAGACATGGTTTTCTCAGGCAAATTTTTGTTACAAAAATTAATCAAATCATATCCATTTGTTTGTGATGAATGAATCTAGTGAATTTACTATTCCAAACAAAGGATATTGGGTCTCATAATATCTTAACCATTCCAACTCGATGGATCATAAAAATTCAATCATGGACAAAGAAAGTGGTTCCAAAAATGTCCCAACGATTTTCGTGTAAAGTCAATTTGAACAAATAAGTCAGATATTTGACTTGCTAGTGATAGAAAATCGGTAACGCCCTTGTCCAATAAATGAAATTTGGTCTTATTATGCAAGGATTTATTTTAGCATACATTTCTTTTTCTGCGACCTTTTGTTAAGTACAAAGGGAAAGGTAGGTGTGCTCCATCCTTCATTATTTTTCTTTAGGATCTCCTCACGGTTCTGTCAGCTGGCCACTGGACCTTGCAGTTAGCTCCAATAACCAACAGTCTTGGACTAGTGCAGGGAGATGAACTAGTGCAAGAATTCGATGCATGGTGCAGGAATCTAATTCATAGTATAGGGATGTGAGTGTAGGATCAAGGCCCATTGTCCTATGCGTAAGAAAGTAATTCACCATGTTTAAAACTAGAAACACAAAACCATTAATAATAAAGGCTTAAATATAAAATTTTGCTAAAACAAGGGAGATGTGCTAAATAATTAATATTTACATTATCATCTCCAAGAATGCACAAAATTTTGATAATAACCATACAAACTATACAAAATCGTGAGGAATTTTTGAATAACAATTGATTAAAGTAAGACAAAATAGAGGCCTAACACCAAGTTCTAAGGCATGCAAGATGTTCAAGTGCGTGACAATATATGCTAGGGACTATCACATCAACAAAAGGCAGAAACAAGTCAAAATAAAAGGAAATTAACACATAATAGGGTTAACATGTCATTAATTAACCTTTTCCAAGAGGGGTATGGTAGGCACACCAACACCAGATGTCAATATGTGGCAAGTGCCAAGTGTTAGCACATTCCAATTGCCAAATATTCCTTTGTCTCTTCTCATCTACCTACCAATAATTTATCTCAAATAAATTTAGTATTAAACCAAGCCAAAACATATGAAGGAAGCTCAACACATGCTAAGCACCAACACGTAGCAAGTGCCAATGTGTGCTAGGGAGTGTTATGCATGCTATGAAGTGGTAGGGCATGTTGAAGAGTGATAAGGTGTGCTAGAGGGTGTCAATGCATGTTGAGGAGTGTTAGGGAGTATTAGGAAAACATAAGGTAAAACTAGGTTAAAAAGCATAAATTTGAATGAATATGAGTATTTGTTAGGGAGTGTCAATGAGTGCTACTTGTCATGCAAAGGAGGGAGTGACAAGGTATGTTAAGAAATGGTAAGGCATGCTAGGGAACATTAGAGCATGTCAAGATGTGCCACAGTCTTCTAGGGAGTTCCATGGTGTGCTAACATGCGCTAAATAGTGCCAAGGAATGCCAAGACATGTTAGGTGCTAAGGCATGCTATGATGTGAAGGGCGCTAGTGTATGCAAATGCGTGTCAAAGAACAAAAGGAAGAACCAAGATAAAATTCAAGAAAATGAAGACATAATATGGTTAATAAGTCGGGACGTTATCATTTTCAAAAGAGGCATGCTAGGAAAACTAATAATACATTCCAATACATGCAAAGTGCCAATGTGTGCCAAGTGTTAATGTATGTCAGTGCATGCCAAGGTGTTATAGGGCATGCAAGGGACTACAGGGGATGCCAACACATGATAGGAGAGTTATATTTCATGTTAGGGAATGAGAACCTATTCTTGCATATCCTAGTCATGGATAGATGTTGTAGGTACAAAGATGTTCCAAGAAATGTGAGGTGCCAAGGAATGTTAGTGTGTGTGAAAACATGTCAGGGTGTGCCACGACTGTTGGGGAGTTCTAGGTCTTTCTTATTAATATAATTGACAGAGGTTCATTATGTATTAAATAATCTAGTTCCTACACACACTAGTGGAACTTTATATAAAGGGAATTTGCTAGATAACAAGCCTAAGAAAGATGTATCATATGTTGACTCATAGGAAAACAATATTCTCATTACTTGAGGGAAATGATACACACTAATTACTTCTTAGAAAATTGACTAACTCTGACCTCTATGGCCTTGGACACATAATGAAAAAGAATCCGCAACAATGGTGTAAAATTGTTATCTTTTGACAAAAAAATATAGCAACAAGTACATAACGTCATCAAAAACTCAATTGAATGATCAATGATGATGAACATTTTTTTACCATCACCAAAAGTAACAAAAAAGAGCATTGGTGAGTGTCAATAAATGATCATCACTAGAAGTGTCACGAAAGAGAGAATTAGGGATGGGATTTTAATGATCCTCGCCAAAAGTGTCATTGAAAATGGCTTTGGTGACAAAGCTTAAAGGAACATCACTATATACACTTACAACAACACTTTTTTAAGGACTGTCACCATATTTGAAATTGGTGATGGACCTTAAAGGTCTTTCACTGACATGACCCTCACCATTGACCTTTTTTTGTTGTAGTGGATAATGTTTTCACAGCATATGAGTTGAGAAAACTGAAGACACATCAAAAAAATTATGTTGTATAAGATTTGGAATTATTTTTTGTAATTCATGACTTAACAATGTGGAAGCATTATTTACTAGGGAAGAAGTTTGTGTTGGTAACCGACCATATCAACTTAAAGTATTTTTTTAGTCAGCCTGATTTAAATGGTAGACAATAAAGATGGTTAGCCTTCCTGAGTGAGTTTGAATTTCAAATAAAGCATATTAAGGGAAAGGAAAACAATATTTTTGATGCTTTAAGTAGGGGCACTCATTTTTTAGTAGCAAATGCAGGGAGTGGTGCCAAAATAGATTTTGATGAACAAGTGAAGCTGAAAGTGCAAAAAAATCCTCAATATAAAGAAATATAGTGGAAAATGCATCAATAAGAGATGACTGTGTGTGCAGTGAACTTAGAAGGGTTAATTACTTATCGTGATCAATTATATATTCCTAATATGGAAGAGTTGAAACAAATGATTCTAGATGAACACCATAAGAGACCATATTTTGGTCACTCGGGATACTAGAAAATGATAACAACCCTAAGAAAACAATTTTTTTGGTCGGGTATGGAGAAGGCAGTAGTAAATTATTTAGCAAAATGCTTGGAGTGTCAGTAGGTCAAAGTGGAGAACCAACATCCAGCGGGATTATTGAATCCGTTACCCATTCAAAAACAGAAGTGGGAGGTGATTTCCATGGAATTTATAACTTGGTTGCCAAGAACCAAATACAAGCATGATTCTATTATGGTTGTGGTAGACACCATGACTAAAGAAGCTCACTTTATACCCTTACAGTCGACCTTTGGAACTACACAAACAACTAATATTTTCATGAAATATTTTGAGACTTAATGGCATAACAAAGGTAATAGTTTTAGATAGAGATGTAAAGTTTATTCCAAATTTTTGGAAATCTGGTTTGAGGGGCTTGGGGACCAAGTTGAACTTCAATACGACATACCACCCTCAGATGGATGGAAAAATGGAAAGGACCAATCAAATTCTCGAGGATTTTCTCTCGATGTATGTAATGGATAGGCCCACCAAGTGGGATGAATTTCTACATCTAGTTGAGTTCGCCTACAACAAAAAATATCAAGAGTCTATTAAAATGAGCCTCTGTGAAACCCTATATGGCAGAAATGCCTCATCCCACTTAGTTGGAGCCAACAAGAACATCGGTTAATTCTTGGGCTAGATATTTTGCAGGAAATGTAACTGACCATAAAGAAAAATCCAACATAATATTAAAACATCTCAATATCAAAAAAAGCATTATGCAGACAAAAAGAGGACAGACAAGGAGTTATGAATTTAGGAGCATGTATATCTTAGTTTTAAACCTCAAAAAAGTACTTAGAACAAGTAGTTGTGCTAAATTAGCACCCTGATTCTGTGGCCGGTTTGAAATTTTAGATCGAGTGGGGCCAGTAGAATACTAGTTGGATCTACCCGATTATGTAAAATTGCATAATGTATTTCATGTGTCCTTACTGAAAAAATATGTTCATGACAACTCTAATGTAATTGATTGGAAACTGTTACAAGTGTAACCCGAAGGAGATTTCCCACTTGAGTTACTCTGCATTTTGGAGCGGAAGGAAACCGTGCTTCAAAATTGATTCGATGCTCACACCAAGGTGCAGTGTAGGAAATTTACACCTGAGGATTAAAATCTATAAAAAATAATAATATATATATATATATATATATATATATATATATATATATATATATATATATATATAATATATATATACTCGGCTAGGGATAAATACTTATAAAAGCATGAAAGGGGGATAAAAGGAAGCTTTTAGTTAAAAAATGTAAAGCCTGGGCTAAAGGGGTAACCAATCCCCAGAAGGCAGCACACTGTGAAGGAAAATTTTGTAGAAAGAGTAATATTAAAAAGGACATTATGAAGACTCATTAGAGGTTACTAAGACTTGAAAGTCATATGATCTCGGTGGGCTCAGAGGTCGGTCCATATTTGGGAGGATCAGTGTGGTCAAGATCGTAATTTCCAGATCTACCACTAGTTAGAGGTTATTAATGAGTAAATTAATTTCTTTCTACTTCTGTGAAAGAAAATTTTGATTCTAAGTCAAACCTTTTATTTAGATAGTGAAATTTGAAAGTAGGTAATGAGTACATAGTTCTACTAGTATAATGCATGCATAGTTAGCATGTTGATAGGAAGAGAAATCACATATTTTTTAAAATATAATGATGAATATCTAGAATGTATTGGATTTTTTTAGTGATGTTACTATGTTTTATAACTTACAAATATGCATCTAAACTAGCTACAGTGTCTAAAAAATTCGGTAAATTCTAAAACAGGTGCGAAACCTACTTGATGCATGAATATTGTTTAGAAAAATAGCAACATTATTTGTTGCATGATTAACTCTCATATCAAATACGTAAATTATTGAGGCATTCATAATAATTGTTGAAAATAATTGCAACGTCTTTTAATCCATGTCTATGATACAGAATGAGACAGATTTGCTTGATGCATGACTCATATTTCAGAAAAATTGTGTAGTTCTTGAAGAGTCTTTATAATTCAAATTAGAATAGGGGTAGATGACATATATATATAATTTCCATAGAATAATGGCATAAATGTATGATACCTGTGTCTTCTAGGTGTAAAGTTGGAGGTATAGAAGAGTGGTAACCTATTCAAGTGTGAGTATGGAGTGGAGTTGGCCAAATTAGGGGATCAGGAAAGCATTCTTTACCACAAAAAATTAAGAACAATTGATTGGTATGTTGGATTTCTCTTCACATTTATATCTAGCAACTGGTACACCATTCCAGTGTAGCTTACAGCGCAGGTGAGCTTTATCACCCTCAAGGGTAGTACTATTGGGATGAAACCCATACAGAAAACACAAAAAGTACTAATATTGAACTTGGTTGTTGAAAAGAATTGAATAAGGGGGAGGTAAATTATGATTGTCGAAGGTGAATAGGTAAGAGAGGAGAGTTGAGAAATAACATGGTTACTATAATAATTTAAGTACGACATAAGTCAGAAAGGACTGCAGCTAGAGGAGAATGGTTACGAAATTGTAATGCTCTAACTAGATTTATAGGATTTCTAGAGAATGAATGAATCAGTTTATAAAGTATGTCTTGAATATTACAAGTAAATAACTAAATTCTTATTAGTAATAAAAAATTCATTTTTTAGAGAAAATCATGCTTTTGGCCAGTTAAGAATTCAAATGTCTTTTTACAACATTACCATTACAAGACTCTTGTATCTAGCAACCTAATGGCTTATGTTTTGAGCAATATAACATTATTGACAAATATGCATTAAGTACAATAGCTTTACACATGTTGTATAACCATAACCAAACTCATAATATTCCTTCATTATAGTAAGGTTGTTACTAGAAAAACATACCTTAAGTAAGAAGTTAGTATACATTCTATATAAACGTACCCAAATTATTTATACACCTACATCATGATCGAACTATTGCTGGAGAAACACGTTGTGTAAAAGTATGTTGGAGATTTTGCATGATAAGAATTATAAAGCAAATTGTGGACATATAATTATAAAAATTACGATACATCAGTAGAATACAAGTTAACTCTCTAGTGCGTCAATACACAAAGTTTATGCATACATTAAGTAACATGTTGTACATAACATCACAACAAAACATAGCTTTCTAACCAAAACTACGAGGATGAGGAGAATGTAATATAGAGACCAAATCTAGTGGATAACCCTACTAGCAAATGTAGTAAAGAGATAAAAGTCATATCAAAGAGGAATATGCATCAACAAAAGTGAAATGATGAACTGGAAAACAGATATTTAGTTTCATGTGACACCAGGGAGATTTCTACCCAAAATTCATGTACATTGTTTATCTTTGAGAAGGAAAAATTAAAATATTGCCCTTTAGAGAGGCATTGTAGAGTAAACAAGTACATGTTCCTCCAATAAACTTAAGGGTTCTTCCTATGTTGCATCACGTTGGTCGAACAAGAGGCGAGAGAAAAGTAACTAACCTTGAAAGAGATGATTGTTTTGTCATAGAGCCCTCGTCTATGTCCAAAATACACAGGAACCAAAAATGTGGGAAATAATGGCATTACCTATGCCAAAAACCCAACAAAACGAATACATTAGAGATTTCAACTTCCTCATAGTGAATAAGGTACATAGGAAAATGAGAAAGAAACCAGAGTTGAATAGTATTACCTATGTAACGATTTTCAGACAAAACTTTGCACAGGTCCAGCCTATGAATAAGAAAAATAAAAACAAAAACCATATAACCCAGTAGAAGAAAGCTCAAGAAGAAATTGGCGAAAGCACTAATTAAGCAATACACCCAGGCAAAAATGTGCTTACTGAATTTGCGAGGTGGTAAAGGGTGCCTCCTTAACAGGGTTCTAGATTTGGGGGTCACCCTGGCCGAATTGAAGCCCGACCCGCACACAAAATTCCTAAGAAGGAACAACCAATTACAGTGTTGATTTTAATGCAAGGAAGATGAATTATTAACTCAGAAAATTAGTACAAGCTTACGTGATGCAATACTGCCACACTAAACATGTTTACTGTGCATAGTTGGAGATGGGGGTGTAGGTCCACTACTCTAGCACTACTCAGGTGAGACTACAACACGTCCAGGCAAGGATTCACAGTAGGGGTGGAGAAATTCTATCAAACATCAGGGAAAATGGCGAGAACCTCCCCTCTCTGCAGTGATACAACGTAAAAAATGAGTGACTGAATGTTGGGCTGAGGGGTTAGCGTCGGCTAGGTAGACCTCCACCGTAGATGCCTAGAAGAATATCATGACCGTAAATGTCGAATCCCCTTAGAAGAATTGAGGAGGTAAGGTAGTGATACCAGCCCATGTGAACCAAGATGAGTGACAGAAGGACTCACGTGGTTTGGGACATGTGAGGCGGAGTGAGAGGATGGTGGAGAGGGTTGGTTTCTAGTTGTAATCACAGTGTTATGGGCTATATATCCTAGTACCTACCACCAGTAAAGCACAATCAAAACATTAGTCTTAACCTTAGGCAATGGTATCATAGGAATTGGGTTAAGGAAACACACCTCTTGAGATGTAGAAAGATAGGAACTTAGAGTATAGTTGTAAGCTATAAAGGGTGATGAACCACATGAGTAACCATATTATGCAATAAATCGAATTTACCCAAGCGTAGTCAACCTTAATAAATATAAAGAGGTATGATACATGTTATACCAACAAAGTTAGTAAAAGATGTTATTTAAAGGAATAGGTAAATTTATTAAGAGGTTAATCAAAGGAATAGATAGAAAATTCCATTCAACATATTTAATCCTAGAAAAAAAAGTAAAAAATAATATAGCATGAGAAAATGGTGTTCCATGTTGGAATGTTATAACAAGCTTAGTGATGGATCTGCAATTTGTTTCAAAATTTAACCCTCAATTAATCCCATAGAAACAATAAAAAAATACGACCCAAAAAACATAGCCTGAAATCTCTCTCGTCAGTGCTAAAAGCTTAGGTAAGACATAGCGAAGTAGTGAACCAGGAACCACTTGAACTTCTTTGATCTCCTGATAGATCTGGAGGAAAACCACAAAGGGAAAATAAATTCAAATTTTTCTATACCTTAAAATTCATAGGCCTAGGCTTATATAGTTTTATGGAGGCCTCTTTGGAGTAGGCTGATTTGGGGTTTTGGAGGGAGCGTGATTCCTATAGAATTTAAAATTTTGACTTGATCCCTTTCCTTATATTTGAACTCACTTGGAAGAAGCTTCTTCTCCAATTTTTTTTAAATCCTTATAAAATTCCTAATTTAATCACATGAAACATCATCATCTTTAACCAATCGGTTTTGATTTTGTGGAAGTTGGACAAAAAAAGGGTGCGTCATCTTTTACTAAAAATTTCTTTCAAACTATGAAGGCCCCTGACGAAGGGGATCTAATGGAAAGGATCACAAAGACAAGATCGCTAATTTGTTGCTTCGAAAACTTTAACAAAAACAGGGTGTGTTAATCATCTAAGAAAACCAAACCCTAGACCTAGGGTTTCATCACTGCATCATCTCATCCATGACAATAGCATATTGTGGACATCAATGACAACATCCTTTACCTTCTTGACATCCCGCTCCTACTTGATATCCTACATCTGTTCTACATCCTACTCCTACTTGATATCCTACATCTGTTCTACATCCTGCACCTGCTCGACATCCTTCATTGACCTCGATGACAACAACGTTAACACTTTCAACTAACTATTGGGGTGCCCCAAATGAATTAAAAAGTTGACCTCTAGATAGAGTATGATGAATTCCAAAATATCCAAAAGGGAGTGCAAAAGCTACAGGATAGTATGGGTGAAAAGGTAGAGTAAGGAATCTGCAGCTAATTATTTTGACACACTAAAATATTATGCCTTTCACTAAGAAATATAGATGCCACGATGGACCAAAATTGTTATAAGCCTATGGAATCATGTATTGAAAGAACTAGATTTTCCTCCAAGTAGGATAGTTGGTGGAAGGTACATAGAGATGGTCTAGACAAGTAGGGAAATGTAATGGGATATATGCACTACTAAAGCCAAATTATATGCTAGCTTGAATTTGAATATCCCTCAATCCATTATCCCCAACATATTGATGTAGCCTTAGCTGCAAATATCCACAGTATGCATAGAAATGCATGTCATATTCATGTCCTAGGAATTTCCATCTTATACTTAGGAAAAGCTCTCTTAAATCAAGGTTTAATGTTCCTTCACTAACTCTATGAGGAAACATTTGATTTAATTATCTAAAGTCTAAACTCTAATAAACATTTGAGCGGAAACTATACGGCCCTTCAATATGTTTGGTTAACTCTTATTACCCGCGCTTATCAACCTCACAATGGTCTTTAGACTTTGGTTAAACTTCACTTAACCCATAATATATTTATTCCGCTTTATTTCTATTATAGATCTTATATAATAGAAATTATACATAAACCATTTAACCCTTCATTACTTCACCATTCTGCCAATTCACACGACTTTTCACATTTACCAATGATCAATCTGCACTTCAAATCTGCACTATTGATTTCTTCCTTTAGATCCAATGGCTATCACGTCATCTGCTCATCATATAACATGAACGATCTCTATCGTTGATTTGCTCCATCTGATCCAATGGATGTCGCGTCACCCGCTCAAATTTTGTGCTGCCAAATCTACACCGTAGACCAATCCTGCTTGATCCAATGGATATCGTGCAATCTAGAGCTCCAACTAGCACGACCGATAAAATTCTGGAAGCACGAAAGAAAAGTTGTTTTGATGTGCTACGTGGTGCCTCCACGTTTTATCGCGTAGAATTTTGAAATACCACTTACAACCTTTAGGCCACACAAGATACCACTTTCGCCTTTGGAAAACTGCCAACGTGCTCAAATCAAAACCTTTAAGGAAGATTCTTAACCAAAGGTTTAGTGCTTAATCTTAGTATTAACCCTTAATGCCAACAAGTAGTTTACTCTCCACCATTCCTCTTCCGTCGTTGTTAACCGTCGATCTTGCCGATTCGACGGTTTCTATGCTTTATTGTTTGATACTTTCTACGTCATTGATCTTCCATTTGACTCCTTCCTGAGCTTAATTATAGTCCATCATTGGAACTGTTTAACCTCCAATTTTCTATGTACGCTGTCTCAGTGCTCTGTCCTTCTCAATTTCGTATCCACACACATATCTTATGCAAAAACACTTCATTTATAAATAATTACAATTTAATCACATATGTACTCTACACAGGTTTAAAATTGAATTTCTTTATTCGTAAACAAGTATTTACATAGTTTCTTCTCTGAGGCTTGATTTCCAATATTAGTGGCCTTTGTTTCCTTATCTTCTCGTAGGCTTACAATCAAAATCTATCTAATCTTTGACTCTCTAACTAACTAACTAAATAACTCTCTCTATGCCTTTTATGCTTACATTTATACAAAAGGTTCTGTAACCCATTTCGGTTTAGATCCTTAATAATCTCAACTAAACCCTAAGAATCCTCTAAATCTCATATATCATGAACTAATTCCTAATTTTAGATATACAATTAATTTCCAAATCTATCAATCCCTATTAACTCTCAACTATCCTCATTCTCTCATGTTCCCCTTCAAGTTTTGAAGAAATGTATTTGGCAAGGACTAACTCAGGGATGGTCAAGATGGATGACAGATATTTCACAAATGAATGGTTTATTTGAACTGACCTCTTGAACACATAACAACACTGCAGATGGTTTGGTGACAATTGACCTAAAGCTAATACCCATAAACTGGCTGAAGACTTTCAATAATGTTTGATCAACTGTTAGGCAAAGGATTTCCCAACCCAAGTGAATGAAAAGTGTCGTGTTCAAGAGCGGTTAACTGCTTTTCAAAAGACAAAGTATAACAATCAAGTTCATTTTTCTCTCTTTTCCCCCACCATTTCTGGCAAGTACCTCTTTATTTTTGACAAGCTTGAGGAGGATAACATTTGCTTGGTTATAAGCTCATCCTTTAGATGAGTCCAACTTAGTTTAAGATTCAAACCCTAAGAAGGAGTGGCTCGTTCCTGTTTGAAATTGGACAAGTCCTTTACTATTAAATTTTAACGAGTCCAGTATAGGAGAAACTCGTTGTTTTTCAATTTTAGGGAGTCAGAAGAAAAACTTAAGAAAACTCCATGGTTGTCCTTTTTCGTAAATTTGTGTCTCCCAAGCCTGAAAAAGTATAAACTAATACTTGAGAGAATCGCTTGACCATTACGATCAAGGAGTACTTTTCATAATTAGTGTCTTCAATCTGAAAAAGTAAAAAAGTGATCGAAAACACGTCGTTTATTACCAATATCGAACTTGAAATGACAAAATTCCGGCAATATTTTCATGTTTATATGGTCAGAAAAGAGTTGTAGGTGGACCATCCTTTTAATTCCATTTTAATGAGTCTAAAGAGAAAAACTCGGCAATCTTTTCATATTTTACGAGTCGAAAAAGAGCTTAAAGAGGACTCCTATGTTTTTTGTTGAAGATGATCAATTCTTCCCGAAAGCCCAATATTCTGCAAAAAACTGCAAACATTACTCATATCTGTTTAAAATTAATAAAAATGCATCAAAAGTGACCTTTTTAAAGTGAAAAATAAACAAATTAAAAATTCATTTATTCAAAAAATCTTATAAAAAGGGCTTTTACAAATTCATTTTCACCATTCGACTTTAGAGTAAAAGAAAGAGCTTTTGGTAAGAAAACTTCCTGTGAAGATTGTGGAAAATCCGACCGCTAGAATCGAGAACCGTCCTCTTCTGGTAATCCACATCATCCCTGACTTGCATTTCATCCATTTCATTTTCATTTTTAGGGCTTTAAAATTCATTTTTTAAAGAAAATTTTGGTTAAAAATCACTCATGGTGGTTGCGCAAGCGTACCATGTGTACCCTGCGAACCCCGATTTTTTCATACAAACAAAAGAGTCGGGGTACCGCACCTGCCCTTAAGGACGAGTGCGAACCTACGCACTGTCCCTAACCCGGCGGGAGCGGACCCCGCGAAATGCGTTTTGAAACCCTATATTTTCTCATTTGCGCCCAAATGTTTTGAAATTACAATATTCTAAACCACCTATTTTGGAATGCAGATACATAAGATGCTTGTTTGGTGGGAAAGAGAACACGAAGATGTGGATCAAGCCGCATTACTACATCCACCTTCAATACAGGCTTTAAAAGCATGTGGATTATTGAAATTTTGGGCCATACCTGGCATGATGGCACATGTAGACTTTCTATAATGGCTGGTAGACAGGTGGAGCACACAGGACCAGTGTTTCATTATTGGTGGCCACTGGCTCGAAATCGAGCCAGAGGACATTTATTTTCTGACTGGTTTGCCGAAGAGAGGCGAGGATTATCTCTATTTGGGTCTAGGCTAGGTGGCCACTCTATCACTAGTCTCTTACTAGAGTTTTGCAATGTCCAAACTGCGGACAAACGGATAGATGTTAAGTCCATCACCCATCCTAAACTTAAAGTGATCGCATTTACTGTCACCAGACTATGTGGGAGTGCAGCATTGCATCTAGCTACCGGTTCCCAAATGCGCATGGCAGTAGACTGCTTCCGACGCACCATCTTCAACTGGTGCGATGCTGTGTTGGCCAATGTGAAAGGCCAACTGACTAGGGCAAAGAATGGACAACTAAAGAACTTTGGAGATGGTTACTTAGTTGTGAGCTTTGCCCTAGAGAGGGTACCTATGCTGGTTCTACAGCAACTTACCATTGAGGCTAGACTTCCCCGAGATCCTAAGATTATGCGCTGGGTTGCAGTCATGGCCCGTCATCCTGAGGAGGGCACTGAGGTTGTTCAACTCCCACCTGAGTATTTTCGTTGGTTGGGAAACCAAATTTTTGTGATACAGGATTTTCCATATGCTAGGATGGATTATCGTGGTGATCCAGACATGGCTCTTCCACCAGGAGAGCAATGGCATGATACAGGTAAAATTGTTTTCAGCGTTTCTCTAAATTATATATTTTTTGATTTTAAATCATCCAAAAACTTATAGTAAAAAGTTTTAAATGCAGATGTGGGTCCACGACGACCAGCCGCTCTCCCGCCCTATGAGAGAAGACACCCTGCTACTACGCCACTAGCCCCACAGGATCAATCAGTAGAGACCTGGCTGAATTGGAGAGTCATCTAGAGCGCTTAACAGTAGATATTCCAGAGACTAGCATAGATGATATTCCTCTTAGGCTTGAACACTATGTGATTGAGGTCCGAGGACATTTTAGGAGCTTCCTTTGTAGGGTAGCCCGAGCAGTGGTTTCTTATCGTGATCATCATCAGGGATAGGATGATCGCCTTTGTAGATTTCATATGACATTTATATCTTTTTGTGCTATCATTTTTGCCGATCATAAGGTGTTTTTCAACCTATGGTCGAGGACGATGTATATTTTGACACACTTCTATGCTATGATATATCACTATTACTAGTTATCTTGTATAACATGTTTATGGAATGTTTTTAAATTTACTGTCTTGATTATTGCAACTATCTATTTAACATTTGAGAAGCAACTGCATCTTCTGATGTGTGTAAATATCTTGGAATATGTTGATATTCAATATAGCCAAATTCATGTTCCAAGAGACGAACTCTAAAAAATAATCTTAATAAAATTGGATTTCTAATGGCATAAACCCTGTTAAGTTGTAATACAACGAGCTCCAAATCTAACCTTACAATCAAAATCCGAATCCCAAATGAGATGGATTTAGATAATAACTCAATCACTGCACTATACTCTGCAATGTTATTCATTGTTTGACCAAGGCTTACCCCATGCATAAATACTAACTCGTCAGAGGGTGAAAAGATAACCCAAGCTGCGGAAGAAATATTTCGTGTACTACGATAGGCACCATCAGCAAAACCAATGTATGTTTGAGAAGACGTCGACATCTACAATATCAAGAGTAAAACCAAGATAAGCAGGAATAATGACAAAACACACTCTAAACTAGGCACACTCTGTAATCTAAAACACACCAACTAGAAAGAAATCTATTCTAACCAGAATCTCCACACCAAACTTTAAGCATAATATCTTTTCAGGTAAAGCCCATTTCTGGGTTTACCTAAAAATATATCGTCAAAATCTACTAATTCATAGGCCCTTTTGGCCAGCTTTCACTTAACAACAAAAGGACCATGCCACATGGGTATGAATTTTCCAGCCCCTAGCTTATCGTTAACTTGATCATATAATAAAACTAGGTCCCCTTCCGAAAAATTATGAGGTGTAACATTTCGATCATACTGAGCTTTTATCCTTTTTACGTGATTCTCGATTGCTAAAGCAGCATCACGTCGATTCTCATCTAATTGAGCTAAGTACAACAAACATTTTTCCTCTTCGAAAGTGGCTGGAAGTAATTCTATGGCTATTTGCAATGACAAAATTTCGCATTCAATGGGGAACATGGCTTCCAACCCATAAACAAGATGAAAAGGAGTGAAACCTGTTGTTGTTTTCACTGAGGTTCGGTACACCCAAAGTGCTGAAAATAACATGTTATGCTAATTCAACCAATGAATACCAATGATTCGTCGGATCATGGTGACTAGAACTTTGTTGATTGCCTCAACTAGACCATTAGCCTGTGGGTAATATGGAGTAGAGCTATCGTGACGCAAGGCAAGTTGATATGCTAGCTCAGTCATCATGATGTTTCAGAAATGGCTCCCATGATCAGTGATAATCGCTTGAGGAACACCGAACCTAGCAATTATATGATTGAAAACGAAAATAGCAGTAGTTTTGCCGCCTGCCGAAAAAGTAGGCATCTTCTCGGCCCACTTGGTAAAATAATCTACTGCAAGGATGATATACGCATGCCCCCCGGACAAGTGAGGGTTACATGTTATAAAATCGATACCCCATTTCGCGAAAGGACCAATGGCAATTATGGGGTGGAGAGGAGCAGGTGGAGCATGCATCTTTCAATCAAAAATTTGGCAATTGTGGCATTTCTGGACTGCATTTATACAATCTTTAAATAATGATGGCCAAAAATAACCAGCGCGCAATATCTTTTGGGCTGTGGCATACCCAAACATATGACTGCCACACGCTCCAGAGTGACAATCATTCAGAACCTTTTTAGCTTCCTCATGAGTTAAACAACGACGGAAAACAGAATCCACTCCACGATGATAGAGTGTATCTCCAATAATTCTGTACTGTCGGGATTGGAAACGTATTTTCCTTCATTGAGAACGTGAAATTTTAGGCCAAAAAAATTGGGTTTGGAGATAGACAATTATATCCCCATACCATGGATCAAGAGTACTAATAAGAAACAAAGATTCATCTGCAAGGGATTCTTCTGCCATAGTTTCGGTATCAGTACGCGGGAAATCACACATTAATTCCGCAAAAACCAAAGACTTTTTTGACTTGGATTTTTCAAACTCCAGGTCAAATTCCTGCAGGATAACTATCCATTTGGAATACTTGCCCCCTAGTAATTGTTTAGTCAAAATATACGTCATAGTGTTATAGTCAGAAAGTACTGTGGTTTTGCGTAGTAGAATGTAGTGACGAAAACGCCAGACATCTTGAACAGCTGCTAGGGCCAATTTTTCCACATGCGAATACTTAAGCTCAGTTGGATTCAAAGTTTGACTAAGATAGTAAATCACATATTGAGCATTGAATTCATCTTCCTGAACTAAAACCATTCCAATGGTGGAATGAGAAGCGGTGAGGTACAAAAAGTAATCCTGGTTGTAGTTGGGAGGATGCAATAACGGTGCATGGGTCAACGCGTGTTTAAGTGCATCAAAAGATTTTTGATCTATCTCATCCCAAAAGAATGGAGTGTTATGTTTCAACAACCTCGTAAAACCTTTCATTATCTCGGCATAGTTAGGAATGAATCGACGTAAAAAGTTTGCTTTCCCTTGCAAACTTTGGAGTTGGCGAAGAGTCAAAGGCGGAGGTAATTTAACAGTGGCTTCAACCTTTGAGGGATCGAAACGAATGCCGGCTTTTGAAACAACAAATCCCAGTAAGTGACCCATTTCTATAAAGAAAACACATTTGTGTGGATTCAACCTAATTTGATAATGCCTACATCTCATAAAAATGGCTCGTAAATGAGTGAGATGGTCGGCTCTACGTAATGAATGAGTAGGTAAATCATCAAGATAAGGCTGCACAATGTACTTGATGTTGTGAAATGCGTAAGACATAGCCCTTTGAAAAGCTGGTCCGGCGTTCTTCGACCTAAAAGGTAATTTGCAATAAGCAAAGGTCCCCCATGGACAAATGAAAGTCATTTTTGGTTGATCAACAGGGAGTATGTTAATTTGATTGTAACTGGAGAATCCATCCATAAAGGAGAACATTTCACTGCTAGCACAATCATCAATTATTTTATCGATATAGGGAGTTGGATAATTGTCCTTTGGACAGGCTCGATCAATATCGCTATAATCAATACATATCCTTATCATTCCTTGCTTTTTATTAACAGGAACAATATTCGATACCCAATCCATTAAAGGAATCGGATATATGAAACCTGCTCGAAGCAATTTCTCAACTTCACCTTTAATAACAGCAGCTTTTCTTGCGTGTATCTGACGCAAATGTTGCCGGACGGGTTTAGCATCCGGGTAAGTTTTGATTTCATGGACAACAATTGATGGATTGATTCCTGGCATTTCTTCATATGACCAATCAAACACGTCTTGAAATTCTTGAAATAGGGCTTTATAAGTTTGGATTTCCTCATCCATACAAGAAGCACCTATATGAATGTTTTCAATAATTCCGGGTTTCACCAAAATGTCAATAGGAACGGTTAGAGAAATGTTTCCCAAATTCAACTCAGAATCAGGATGTTTCAATGGATTCTATGGTTCCTTGACATAATCAGTGGTAAAAATAGAGGAGAAATCATTTTCAAAATGATCAAGCTCAGGTAAAAATGAAGATCGATGATGAAGATCTTCCCATGGTAAATCATCAACAGATAAAATCTCACGAATCTGCTCATCAGTATGAACAGGTTCAAAAAAGGTTGTTGAATCTGAGGTTGAGATTGAAAGGACTCCCCATGGACCACATTCATTGGACTAATTTCGGTTGAACGAGAGTCGGAAAATGACTATACCGCCTGATATGCAACTTCAAATGGACTCAAGGGTATGGCATCACCAAATGAGTCCAACTCGGAATCAGAAGGAACGATCCAAGGATCATCAAGAACAATAGTGTCCGATGAAATCATATGAATGGTTGCAAAAGGAGGCGATACTTTCGGAGGAGGAAAAGAAAAAGTTCCTAGCAAACTAGAATCTTTGACTAATCCCACCCCAACATCCTTATAAGGGATAGTTGTTTTACCGACATGTTGAATACTCTCAAAAGAGGCTAGGTTGGATGAAAATTAAGTCAACTGATCTATTGTAATGATCTTTCCATTATGAGGGAACTTAATGAGCCGAAAGACCAATGAAACAACAACAGTCATCGCGTAAGACCAACTGCGACCCAAAATAAGGTTGTAATCTAGAGCGGCATCAACCACCTCCACATCTAGATTAACAACTTTGCCTTCTACCCCTATAGGTAAATCCTACAAAATGCCATAAGGATGAAACCCTCGGCTGTCAAAAGCCTTCAAAATCATCGGGGTTTGGTTAAGTGTCGGAGAACCAAGCGATTTCCAACACGAAATCGACATAATACACTTTGAAGCTCCCTCATCAATCACAGTCCAAAAGCAAGGCCTGTTTTTGAATAACACTGGGATCTGGAAAGCCATTGGATGAAGTAAGCGAGGTGTACTATTTTCTAAATCGAAGATTATAAGGTTGGAATCCTGAACATCAACATCTCCTATAGCAGACAAAAGAAATTTACGATGTGCTGGACATGATTGCAGCACCTCCAAAGCCGACATTGTTGAAGGGGATATAGCTAAACCTTCAACAATGTTATAGTTCTAAGCAGCTCTCGCATGTGGATTGAATGCTAACTTCCAAAGTATACCTTTACCAAGTGGTTTGATTACTAAGACTGGATTAGATTTCTCGATCTGTAGTGGATCAGAACCAGGAGGAGTTGAAGTTGATGGGTTTGAACTAGAAGATTCTGGTTCCTTACCACCAAAAGGATTCTTACTTCCATAATCTTGCGATCGTGTTGCAATCGTGACATGGGACATCATCATAATTGGTTCTTCTAAGGCATTTGAGGAAGAACCTATCATCTTACTATCTTGAGTGGGAAAAGGATCCTTCAAGACAGCAGGCGTTTGAGAACCCTTGACGATTTTCGAAACCTCAGCTTGATGTGGACAATCTCTTGTAAAGTGATCCTCATCACAGATGAGACAAGGATAGTGAGGTTTACGCTTCTCATCAGTAGATTCAGTTTTTTTCTGGTTTCTCTTTTGAGTTTTGTTTATTTTTCGTCTTCCCTTTCTTTTTACCGCCAGATTTGGATTTGGCCGTAGAAGATTCTACGACATGAATATCGATAGGAACTTCAGCGGAAGCTTCTCTTGTTGTGGAATATGGTAAAGTTATAATAGGAGAAGAATTCTTTGCAGATTTCTTCTTACTCTTGGTATTAACTGTACCAATCATACCATTAGTGGCATGAGACTCTGAAGGAGTTGCAGTTATTTGATTTTGTTTCGGAAGATCGGGGATTTTTTCGTGTAAAGTACCCGACTGCGTATAAACTAAGTCAAGGTACTGAGCTTGAGCAATTACTTTCTATTCAGTAACTACTCTAGCATTAGCTACATCCTCAGTGATTTTTGGTAATAAGGATTTAACAAACCATTCTACCAAAATTTGATTCGGGATATAAACTTTCACTATACGTCATCGACGTCACCATTCATGAATATGGCCTGAAATATATGTAGACGTTGACTATTTTAATGAAGTTAATAATTTTGTGCCACTGTCATATATGATAGGGAACTAAAAATGAGTTAAGAATGAAGTAGCTAACTGACTAAAATTATAAAAAGAGCTTCGTGGCAACTCAATGTACCACTTAGCCGCAAGACCAATTAGAGTGCGTTGAAAAAGCCTTAAGCGAATTGAATCATCTATAATGGAATTTGATGCACCCCAGAGGTGATAGGTCATCACATGGTTCGACGGGTCCTCTCCAGGTTTACCCTCAAACTTGGGAATATCACTGGGCAACTTATTAGGCATTGGTGGCCAGTACGGAAGATAATAAATTGGATCGTTCGTAAGGCACGACAAGTCAGGTAAATCTCATGTTTCGATGAACGGTAACTGATGGTTAGGGTCTCGAAAACCTTTTGACACAAGACCAACTCCAGGAGGAGGATACTCAGGATAACCTGGAATTGGATTTACATTTGGAATATTATATCCTCCCGGACCAAACTGGGGTTGTTGAGATTGAGGTTGTGGATATGTATACCCAGGGTACGGTTGATACTGATACACTGGGCTTTGCACAGTAGGACCATATTGATACTGTCCCTCGTACGATTGATAAGTAACTTGAGGTTGACTTGTGACAACCGTACGTGGACCAGGTTGTCCTACAGGCATTTGAACCGAAGTCTGGATTGTAGATCCAGATTGGGGTAAAGAGGCCTGAGGAGGTGATACAAGAACAATAGAAACTAGAGACGTCGATACTCCAGAAGTAGGTGGGGTAGATTGAATAGAAGCTGCAGTAGTTGTAGTAGTCGATTGAGACGGAGTTCGAGGCGAATTAGGCCCAGGCTGATGAACTACACCAGGTGCAAAAGTTTGAATAGTAGACTAGACGAGTTGCTAGGTTGAACCAGAAACCATGGGTTGTCCAAGTTGAGATGACAACTGCACATCGGGTTGCAAAATCTATTGAATTTGAGATGGATCCCACACCATATTCATTCTGGGGTAAGGGCCCATAATAGGTTGAGCATATTGAGGACCATAACCAGGTTGAGTGTAGGACTCGTAATTTCCAGTTCCTTGAACAAATGGTTGGCCAAAATGTGGTTGGAAACCTTGAGATTGATATTGACATTGAGGTTGATAACCTTGAGGCACGTATGAAAACTGGGGTTGACCTTCACATATACATTAATACTGGGGTTGACCTTGAGGCATATACTGAGTCTGAGGTTGACCTTGAGGCATATATTGAGTCTGGGGTTGACCTTGAGGCATGTACTGTCCTTGAGGTATGTAGTGACCTTGAGGTTGGCCCCAAGGCAGATTTTGATTGCCCTGAGGTTGCCCCCCAGGCGGTATTTGACTTCCCTAAGGTTGCCCCCCAGGAAGAAATTGATTACCTTGAGGTTTCCCCCTAGGGGGAATCTGACTACCTTAAGGTTGCGGAATTTGACTACCTTGGAGTTCTGTTATGACCAGTTGATACCCCATGTTCGATGGGTTGAGGAGACACTCCTGAAAAAGAACCAGAAAATGACTGATACCCAGACGGAATAGAAGGACCGCCATATAAAAATGTTTTCATATTTTGAGAAAACATGGATGATCGGTTTGACATATTTGAAGGAGGATAATAACCTCTGGGCATTGGATGAAAAGGAATATGAGGTGGTGAAGTAGCGAGACCTGGATTTTCTAAAAAGTTTGTCAAAGATACGTACCAAGCGTCACTTCGAAAAGGACTATAATAGATAGATTCACGCTCCCTAAGTTCTATAGTCGGTTGATTTTCAAGGGGAGTTATATCCTCGTCCGAAATAACAAGTTATTCAATAGAAAAGAGTCCCGCCGGAAGATTCTGGGTATTGACACTTCCTACCCTAGGTGGACCAGGACCACTAGAAACTGGAGAAGCAAATCCTCAAGATGGAGTAGCAGCAGGTTCAATTTCAGGTTCAAAAATTTCAGGTTCCTCAACGAGTTCACGAGTAGAAGAAAAACTACCAGTAAGTTCGGAAACTGAAAGTGGTTCAGAAATATACTTTGTTGCTGGAACGTGATAATCAGGATGAATAACCAAAGATGATTCTTCGGCCTCTGGTGACCCAACTTTAGTTTCACTAGGTGTGACAAGAGATCTTAGCCCTTCAAGCTGACTTGGCATATATTCGGGAGGCTGCCCCGAAGTCTACGAGATTGTCTCGGTAATTCAGCCACGATTAATTAATTAATTAATTACTTCACACGAAAACAAAGAAAATCTCAAGAAAATCACCCAAATTCTCTAAAGAACCAAACAATTGAATCACACACCTAACAATCTAAGAGTTCAAACCTCACACAAACAGTATCCTTCCGTACCAAAAACACTAGTTGGTGATGAAATCCAACCTCGCAGAATTCAATACAGAATGGCGGTTGGAACAGTTACCCCAACGACCTGCTTAATGAAATAGACTGGCACAAGTTTCTTCGCAAAACCATCTTGAGTGAAGATAACCCCCCAGAGAGTCCAAGTGAGTCTAGTTGACATCTGTTCCCGGTACAGTGGGATCTTCCCTCCACCGTCACCTTAGGAAAGAATCCTATAGATAATGGCCAGTAAGATTACCAACGGAAACAAATATACCTGGGGGAACAGTCTACGATCCAATATGCACGCAAGGGCAGAGTAACAAGCTCAATCCCCTTGAAGGCTCCTTGACATAATCCAAGGTTTACCCACAAGTG
>APFE031121319.1:156097-194247 GCA_000404065.3 Pinus taeda | reverse complement strand
TGCTTGTCATTAGGTCTTCTTTAGATTCTAGGAAGGTCTATCTTGTCTGCAAGATCGACTCATTCCGCGTGACAGTATCTATCTATCTTTAACCATATTCACTTCTACCTCCTTGAGATCTTTCCGGAGCTCAATAAAGTTCTCTTTTTGGATGATGATATTGTGGTGCAAAGGGATTTGACATAGTTTTGGTATATCGATATGAAAGGGCAGGTAAATGGTGAAGTGGAAAACTATGGAGAAAGATTTCATAAGTTTGACAAATGTCTAAAATTTTCCCATGAACTTATTGCAAGAAACTTTGATCCAAATTCTTGTGGATGAGCATATTAAACATGTAGAGAATGGAAACTTATGTGAAGCTCAAGTGAATATTGTGGAATAATGGAACGTTACAATGCTAGCGTATGTGCTTGATAGTTGTTATGATGAGACACAAATTGTTTCATCAAATGCAAACGGTGGAAATGGAAGCTGACGAGCTGACTTTTGCATGTTTTCTCAGTGCAAGTGTTGACTTAGAAGCACTCCATCATGATAGATAATTTCATGCTAGCATAATCAAAAGGGGATCTGTGTTACGTATCATGGTAGGAAATTTGTTTATTAAACCGTTCACCTAGATTAGTTATCTAAATAACTATGTTGTGATTATAATTACAAGTCGATGGTGATACATAAGAATGGATTGTAAATTTCTCGATGGTAGGAAAAGGTTTTGGTAGTTCAAGCAATAGCAAACATTCATTGCCTAGCGTCTACCATAATATGAAATGTAATTTCATTCTCCTTGAGAAAAAAAAAAAATTGTTTGTTAGAGGTATTTGAAAGTCTGACAAAGATACTTAATTTTACTGTACCATCTCATGCATTTGGATTTTATATCTTGGGCAAACAAGATTTTAATTCAATAGTCACACACATTTAACAAAAATGTTGCGGAAGGTGTCTTCAATACTTTTCATTGAGTCTTGGAAAATAAGCTCTTCATGTGCAAGAGCTAAGTTAAAGAAGGGTTGTGGCATCTGTAAGGTTAGGGTTGAGGAGATAAATCTATATCCAATCTGCACAATTCTACTGCTTGGATGGAAAAGTCTGGAAACAAAATTCTCAATCATTGTCAAACTTAAAACTATTTCCTTTAATATGATAAAGGAAAATGATGAAATGCATTACTTAAGTTCCTCAAAACACCTAGAATATGCATTTATTTTCTAGAAGTTAAAGGTTTCTTACTTTCTAATGTGGCATTGCTCGTATTCTAAGTTTTTTCTCCTTTGCTCCACTTGAATAAATTCAAACTCCTCTCTACTAAAAAATGGAGCAGAGTTCTAATTACCCATGCCATAATCCATATATTCTCTAAAATTTGCAAATTTTCTAAGTTAGTACAAAATTGAAATGACTCCACAAAGTTAACAGTAACCCTTTGACTCAGAATCATAAATATTCAGCAAACAAAATCAACATAAAATTTGGTTTCAAAAATAAATTTAGGAATGTGCTTTTCATTCTTGGTTAGGGAATCTATAGGTTTTTATTTTACAGGTCAAACTTGACTAAATCTCGCACAACTCAAATTATTTCCAAGTCTTCCAAGACTGCCTAATAATATTAAAACTTGTTGAGTTAAGAGGATCTTGACCAGTTCAACAATGTCTTCAAACTGACCAAGTTATGGTGATTTTTACCAGCCCAACTACCATGATCATTACACTTGACTACCCCAGTCAAACTGAGGAATACTCAGAAGACTCACCAGGTCTCACAATTATGATCCTACATTGAAAAATCTCATTTGATACATGGTTCCATATATTAATAAACAAAATACTTTATCTTTGAGCAATAGGGGAAAAACCTGGCATATATGCCTATGTTCCATACATATCCATTCGCATAATATATCCATTAAATGGCATGTCAAAAGGACTTGGTCCATAAGCCATGTATGGGATACCACCATTAGAAGTGTAGGTTTTAACCTCGTACAAAAATTACCTGCATCCCAATTCTCACAATACAAAATAAACAATGCAACAACATAACACATAAAACACATATACATAGATATTTTCCCCTAGATCCCAAAACCGAGACTACCAAACTAATTTTTCATTATGTTCCTTTCAATATTACAATACATCTTTATACATGTTGTAGCATCCAATACATCGAACAAAAACCATCTCTTCCAAAACCATGTACGAAAACCATTCACAAAACCATAGGTAAGTCTGTCCAACCTAATATAAGGTCGAAAAATATTTCCTTAGGGTGCTGCCCTAGACCCCGTAGAGGGGGGCTAACTGACCCACTCAAACCGCCCTAGGACCCCCCCACTGCACAGTCAGTGCAATGAAGGGGAGGCTCTGCCCCCCCTCTAACTCCCCCTCTAACCCCCTGGTTCACTAGGTAGGCTAGTCATGGAAAGTATAACACAACCCAACATTCTCCCACTCATTGTTTTCTTTCCATAGGAGGCCACAGGAGAGCTTAGTCATTTATCCATCCCTGAAGTTCCCATTGTTTCTCTACACCAAGAGAACTTCTCAGAGCTCACAAATTTTTTCAATGCATCTGCAACATTCTTCAACATGTCCACCTTTACCAGTAACACCTTTTTTTCTTCTATCATATCCCTCACAAAGTGATACTGAACATCAATGTTCTTTGCCTTTAAACGGTAAGAAAGGTTATTTTCCAAGAAAATTTCACTTTGGGTATCACAGTCTACCCTTATAGCTCCTTGTATTAACCCCATACTTGAACACAATATCTACAGCCAAAATGCTTCCTTGATTGCATGAGTGGATGCCATGTATTCTTCCTCCATAGTTGATAGTTCCACTCCATATTGTTTCTTACTCATCTAACTGACTACGCCTCCTAATAAGTTAAACACATATGCACTTGTAAATCTTCTCTGATTGAAATATCCAACCCAGTCTACATCAACAATGCCATAAATATCCAACACTCTATCCAATCCTGGTCTTCCTTGGTAGCACAAACCCTAATCACTAGTGCCACACAAATACCTAAAAACCCACTTCACTGTTGTCTAGTGCTCCTTCACTGGTTTTGACATAAACTTGCTCAATACTCCCACTACATGTGCAATGTATGGTCTAGTATAGACCACTGCATACATCAGGCTACCAACTACACTTTAATATGGAACACGGGACATGTCCTCTTCCTCTTCTTGTATCTTGGGACATTGTTTGGCAAATAACTTTACACCTACAAGAATAAGAACCTTCACTGGTTTACTATCCAACATATTAAATCTTTGTAGTATTATCTCAACATACTTCCTCTGGTTTAACCAGAGATTCCTCTTTGTCAGATCTCTTTTAATTTCCATGCTGAAAATATAGTTTGCAGCACCAAGATCTTTCATGTCAAATTTGGAGGACAATTGAGTCTCTAAATATTGGATATTTTTTTTTCCATTTCCAACCAAAAACATATCATCCACATACAAGACCAAATAAATAACACGGTCACCAATTAATTTAAAATGCACACAGTGATCTTCTTTGCTTCTAGTGAAGCCAAATCCTCGTGCAAATGTATAAAAGTTATGATACCACATCCTTGGTGACTGTTTCAACCCATACAAAGACTTCTTTAACTTGCATACTAGTTCTTTCTTACCCATCACCACAAAGCCTTCAAGTTGCTTCATGTAGATCTCCTCTTCCAGATCCCCATGAAGAAATGTTGTCTTCACATCCATCTGTTCTACCTCAAAATCAAAAGCAGCAACAATAGATAACAATAATCTAATAGAAGCTACCTTGGCAACAGGAGAAAAAATATCACCAAAATCAATTCCCAACACCTGGGAATAACCTTTTTCTACCAACTGATATTTGTATTTCTCCACCTTTCCTTTTGCATTTTTCTTCTTCTTGAACACCCATTTACTACCAATGGGTTTCCTTCCAGCTGGCAACTCCGCTAGATCCCAAGCCTCATTTTTTGTGCAAATATGCCATCTCATCAACCATGGCATCTTTCCAGAGTTTTCCATCCTTTGAATCTACTACTTCATTCATAGTTCTGGGATCATCATCAACAATAGATAAAACAAAATTTGAATAGAAAGTAGATGGACTATACATTTCTAGCTGCCTTCTTTCTCGAACTGATCTTCTCACAACCAGAGTTCATGGATCTTCATCTTTTGAATCCTCTTCTATTGTAGAGTCTGATTCTTCCTCCTTTAGCTAAAACTCTATCTTCTTAGGTTCCCTTGATGGTACTTAATTTTTAATAACATCTTTCACTTCTCTGAACACCACATCTTGGTTGTACACAACCTTCCTTGTTACTGAGTTCCAATGCTTATAACCCTTTAAACCATCCTTATACCCAATACAGATGCACTTTCAGATTTACTATGCAACTTTGTTCTTTTCTCCTTTGGAACATATATATATGCATCACATCCAAATATCCTCAGATGTGAAAGAGAGGGTTTCTTACCAATCCATACCTCTTCTGGAGTATTATCCTCCAATGTTGATGAAGGTGATCTATTGACCAAGTAACATGTTGTCTCCACCACCTTTACCTAGAATTCTTGTCCTAACTCTATATCACTAAGCATGCTTCTTTCCCTTTTCATCAACGTCTTGTTCTTTCTTTCTACAACTCCATTTTTATTAGGTATGTATGGAGTAGTCTTCTGTTGTGCTATACCACACTTCTTACAGAAGTCTTCAAATTCCTTGTTGAAAAACTCTCTAATGTTATCTTACTTCAACACCTTTATCTTCTTCTTTGTTTGGTTTTCTACGAGAGCCTTAAATTCATTAAACCTATCAAAGACCTCATATTTCTTCTTAAGGTAATATGTCCATGTATTCCTTGAGAAGTCATCTATAAATGATACATAGTACACAGACTTACCCAGTGATGGAACCTTCACAGGTCCAAACACATCACTATGCACAAGCTCTAATATCTATTTTTCCCTCTTACCACCAAAGAGGAAACTCACCCGATTCTACCTCCCATATACATAATTTTCATAGAAATCAAAATCCATAGAGCTATTACTCATACCTTCTACCATAACTTTACCATGAAGTATTTGAAGGCCCTTCTCTCCAATATGTCCAATCCTTTGATTCCACAACATGTTTTTCTCTCTAGAGACCACTAGATTTTCTGCTTCACTTTCAAGAACCACATAACTTTTGCACCCATCAACAACAGCGCTACCTTGCAGCTTGTACAGAGTTCCAATCCGAACTCCCCACATCAATACTAGTGCTCCCCAAGCCATCTTGCAGGTATCCTTCTTGAATTTTTTTTTTACACTCATCCAACTTGCTTATAGAAATCAAATTTCTCGCCAATGCAGGAATATGCAGAATACCCAGAAGTGTTCTAACCCTTCAACCTTACAACTTCAACTTTACTTTTCCGCGACCAAGGATTCTAAACTTTCTTTAATCCCCTAAGAAGACATCACCACCATCATATTTCTCATACTCGCAAAACCACTCTCTATGGGGAGTGAAGTGAAAGGATGCACCTGAGTCAATGAACCATGTCTCATGATCTACATGTGTACTTGAAGAAGACAAGTACACATCTCCACCTTCATCTGAGGTGGTTTTCACCTCTTTAGAAGGAGCATCATCAGAGCCCTTTCCTTTGTCAAGATATTTAGATTTACAATCCCTTTTGTAGTGCCCTTCTTTTTCGCATTTCCAGCACACCACCTTTACAGGTTTTCCTGGAGATTTAGATCTCGCTCTAGATTTAGATCTCCCACTCGATGAATTTTTTTTGTTTCTGTTCTGGGACCGTCCTCGTATAAACAAGGCATCACCATTCTAGCTTTCCATATTTTCCATCTCATCTCCTCCATTAGCAACGATGAGACTATTTCATCAAATTGTGAGGCAGTTGCATTGCTACTTATTGCAATAACCAGACTGTCCCACGAATCTGGTAGAGAACACAACAAAATAATGCACTTATCTTCATTTGAAATTTTAATATCAGCAAACAATAACTAACTTACCACAGTATTAAATGCATTCAGATGGTCTGTCACCGAGTCTCCATATTTCATCCTCAGGTTATACAACTTTTTCTGTAGGAATAGTTTATTCACCAGAGACTTAGGTTGGTACAAAGTCCCTAACTTGTCCCACAAAGCCTTCATCGTAGCTTCCCTTGATACATTCAGCAACATTGAATCTGAGACGCACAATCATATTATGCTCTTTGCCTTCCGATACAACTTCTTCCATTCTTTATTGGAAACTCCCGTTGGTTAGTACTTGAATCTACCGCGATCCACTAATCTTTATCCACAAACATATCCTCCATCTTGAATTTCCACAACTCAAAACTATGACCATTAAATTGCTTGATCTCTATATTTCCACTACCCTCCATCTTCTTTCACCACCAAAATTAATCCCGGAGATCTCTGACTGAATAGGGTTTACCACAAACCTAAGTGAAACCCCTCAGCAATAAAGGTGTCCCCTTGAAGCCAAAACAACTTGGATACCGAATGTAGGTTTTAACCCTGTACAGAAATTACCTGGATACAAATTCTAACAATAGAAAATAAACAATGCGAGAGCATAACAAATAAAAAGCATATACACTGAGATATTACCCTAGATCCCAAAAACAAAAATGCCAGATTGATTTTTCATTATGTTCCTTTCAATGTTACAATACATATTTATACATGCTGAAGCATCCAATACCATGGACCAAAAACCATCGCGTCCAAAACCATGTGCGAAAACCATGCACAAAAGCATAGGTATGTCCTCCCAACCTAATATAGGGTCCAAAAAAAATTTCCCTGGGGTGCTACCCTAGACCCCATAGAGGGGGGCTAACCACCCCCCTCAAACCCCCTATGACCCCCCTGCTATGTAGTTGGCACAATGAAGGGTGGGCTCTGCACCCCCTTTAACCACCCAGTTAACTAGGTAGGCTAGTTGTGGAAAGAATATAACACAACCCAACAAAAAGCCATGTAAGCGTTCAGTCCCCACTGCGCACCTAAATAACAAGCATTATATGCAGTAGGTGCAGCATACAAAATCATACACTCTCCAGTTCCAAAACCTTGTGATGCTCTCAACTGCATCTCATTGGCTGTAATAATGATAAAGCACTCAACGTGCATCATTTCTAAATATATTCATTTTCTTGTAATTAAGGGAGGAAATTATAGTGTGATTGGAAATACAAAGGTAGTAAAAATCCAATTACACTTTCCAAAACATTAGTTTCCCAATAGAAAAGTAATATAAAGATGAATTACTAGTAGAAACTTTTCAATCTTGCTTCTTCTTCTTTCTCGTGAAAACAAGCAAAGAAATAGGAGATTTCAGCACTAGGAAATAGGAAGAAAATTACATAAGGGAAAAGGAGATAGATCAGGTGTGTTTGCAAGGAAGGTCATGATTAAGTGTTAGAAATGATAACAAGCTTATTCTCCAATGAAGTAATTTTTCCTTCTAAAGAGATCAATTGCTCAAATTTATGTTAGTAAAATTCTATAGAAAAGCAGAGCGCTATCCTAGTTGGGTTCCCTAGAAAATTTTGATATTGTTTGTGACTCATTCCATATCTGTTTCCATTTCGCTACTTATTTAGTAGATAAATTATGTGTCTTGGTGACTAGAAGTTGTATAAAATTCTTCATTATAGTAGTTGTAGAATTCTTAAGGCAATTCTACATAGTTTTGCTTGATTATGTTCACTATTGGATTTTTCTGAACTCAAAACAAGCATTACAATGGGCTATACATTAATTGTTTGAAACTATGCCCAAAGACTAAGATAACAAAATTTCAGAAACCTTACGGTACAATGCAGTTGGATTGTTTATTATTGATTTTCATTCCATTGGAAATGTAAGCTCCCACAAAGGAATTATTTGATTATAGATTTAGATGAATAGATACCTTTCAATTGACGATATTTCTTTGTATTCACTTAGCTATGATGTAACTTCTCTGCAATAATAGACCTATTCTTTTTTGTTTTTCTCCAATTTAATCACTGTGTCCCTATATCTCTTGATGCATGTTTTGTTTTATAGTTTATTTATAATGATAGAATAAACGAAATTATTTGGTAGATTTCCCTTTCTATGGCTTGTTTAGATAAATGACAACCCCTTGTTTCTTCCTTTGACAAGGTATGCTCCACAATTGGGATCTAAATTCCTAGTTTATTATGACCTAACAAATGCATCTCCACCCAACTCCATTACAATAGATTAATATGGTATCAAAGAAATCATTCTCATAGAAAAGCATTCTTCGTATTTCAAGAGAGAACCATGTAAAACTTGGATGCTGAATACCGGAAGTTAGTGTTATGTAAGTTGTAAGCCTTTTTTATGACGGAATAAAAATTTCCATAAGTTGATGTTAGAACCTAAAGAAGATATTTTCTACATAATGATCATGTGGTTCTTGAGGATGAAGAGTTGGATCCCTCACAACAAAATGTTGAATGTAGAATAAGAGCTTTGTCCCTTCATAAGGATTTGTAGCAATAGATGTCACCTCTCCAGTAGATACCAATATTTTGAGTTTGTTGGTCTAGACTCCAACCATATCATTTGAGTATTTATACATCCCTTGTTGGATGCATATTATATATAAATACTGGGCGAGAGAGAGAGAGAGAGAGAGAGAGAGAGAGGGGGGGGGGGGGGGGGGAGAGAGAGTTCAACTTGCTAGAGAAAACATGCAGCTCATGAATGCTCCAACAATATTGAAGTTGCATGCTATTCTGAAGGTACATTTACATGTCAAAAGGTGGTGTTTCAATAATGGGTATACACATCATTCATTGCAGATAGATCACAAACATCTATTTAGAAAAGCTTCCTTAGTGTTATTTCTTTTTGAGGTAGTTCTAAACCCTTAATGACAATAAAAATAGTCAATAAGGGAATATAAGAGGACAAATAAAGAGTTTGTCCATATTACATGGACCATCTTGTAGGAACCTTTTGGAACATCTTCTGGGAGGCATGAGTTTTGAAAAAACAAATATGAGAGCATTAAGCTCTGATAATTTTTGAATTATTAAAAATCCACCCATAAAAATTTGAATGAGTGATTTGAAGGACAAAAAATTTGAAATGGGTTAACAATTTCTCTATATTTTATTAAATCCAAAGGTTATTATAAAGCCCAACACGTTTTGGTCCATTTTTTGAGCAAGAAGGACATGTATACATGCACATTAGATATGTCAACAAGTCATAAGGATCCTAAATCAATCATGGTCGATTGGTCTGAACTAGGCATGTGAATGGACATTGTTATGTCTAAAATAGGAAGACCTTGAAGGACAGTCAATGCTACTATTGTGGCTAATCTCCAAACAAAGGTACAAATGTTTTAGGTCCCAGTTCATTTCGGATCTATTATTTCACGATTTCAAATATATAGCTAGAACATGGTAGACCATTAATATGTATTAACAATATCATCCCCACTCCAGGTCTGCATAAGATCTCAACTAGGTCTATATTTTAATACCTAAAAACGAAACCCACCAGTGTTTACTGCAAAAACATCTTGAAGAATTTTTCAACAATGCCTCTCATTAATGAGACCATTGAGCTCAATGCCTTACATTGATCAATTTATTCATTGCAAAAATGAAAGGGATGAAAAATAACATTGGAGATAATGGAAAAGAGGATCATCATTTATTTCCCTAGAGGTTCTTTTAGATATCAAACACAAAGAAACACTTCAACTCTCTAACTTCATCAGAGATATTGAAAGAAACCATCAAAATCCTTTACTTCAATTCCTCGGTCTTCTAGGTAATTGTAGCACTACTCATCTTCTTTGTATCAAAAATCCTTCTCTCCGACACCTCTGAGATCAATCTGTGGTTGAAAGTTTGTCTTTTATGTTTAGATTAGTAGAATAGGCATCTAGGCTTCCTATGGGAGATTTTACTAAACATGTGTGTATGAAATTATCTAAAAGTGTTCTTTCATTGCAATTCTACTTTCCTTTCTTGATGACCTTTTGGATATTTTCCAAAGTTGTAATAGCGCACTCTATCGCTAGAATGTACATAGGTAAGAAACTTACAATTGCAAAGTTTATCACCATGAATCAGAGGAACTACAAATGTATCATATTGATTTATAGTTGGGCATGTATTGCCATTATTAGATGCATTGATGGAAATACATACCCAACTATAAATCAATATGTACAATTTAGAAAATGAAAAAAATTCCATTCATAATTGAATTAACCCTCACCAAAACGCCTTCATACTAAGGATTTAATATTACAGTCAAAATATGTCATGTTGAAGCAGAAAAGGAGAAACAATATAATTGTACATGTCGAGATTTAAATATTATAAAATGCACACAAACCTTGCCTGTGAAATAATAAATTCTCTTGATAATGCAACAGAAGAGTGTTTAAAGTCCTAAAGATTCAAGTACTAAATTTTTGATGCACAATTACCTAGATGTCAAAAATTCTGAACGAATGGTTTCTACTAAATTTTTGGCCAAATACTTTGCATTCTCAAAGCTCTTGGAATTTTCACTTGAGATGTACAAATTCAACGTTGTTGTAGTTCTCTACAAAAAGTATCTTTAATTAATATAGAATTTAGCCCACAACATCACAAAAGAAAATGATTTGTTTTTGGGGTAAGCCTGTACCTTCGTAATGGAATCCTCCATAAATTCCAGAACCTCTTCCCCTTAGAACAACCTTAGCTCCTGTTTCATTCATAATGTGATTTATATACTAGTCCTACATGTCTAATCCCAACCACCAACCCAAGCCAACAACACAAAGAAAGAATCTCTCCCAAAGATGTGATGTTAGGGAAAACTCTAGGAAAATAAAAATTTCTATCTTAAAACACACCATTCAATTTCATATGAAAGTTCTAATTTAGGACTCAATTTGATGAATCATGATTCATGATATGCTGACAAGGAAAATCCATGTTTTTTTTTTATGTTTAATTAGATACCAAATATGAATCTCACAGATAAACTAAAAAGCTTCCACCCAAAGATACTAAATAAAAGCAGTCAAAAGTGGATACGTGTCAAAATAATCTCTTCATTGTCTTACAGATGAAACATGTAGAAAATCCAATGAGGTTGAGACTAAAAGGTATGACAATTGACTCAACCCAAAAATAAGATATACATTCATATGATGCATGCACTATTGTAGTTTCGAGTTTGTACATAATTTATATCAAACAAGAGGATTGACAAACCTTGTAGCTTACATTTGGTCCATGAATGTGGCTAAAAATATTGAAGGTCAGATCAGCCTCAAGACCCAAATAAATAGTTACATTGCACGGTGTACCTACCTATCATGAAAGTGAATTGTTAGAGAAAAGGCACTTGATTCAATTTCTGGTAAGGTAGACCCAATCAAAGTCTCGTGAATAAATTAACAACATTGCAAGAGGGAAAAGAGAACTAACCAATGCATGAAACCTCCTCTACTTCAAGAATGTTTGAAACACCCTCCTTACCATCCCAGCAGATGATGGGAGTACAGATAATGGGTTTGAGGCTAATTGTATTTGCTAGCCTTGTTTCAGTATTTCCTCAAGCATGATAGCTACTAGATCAACAGATTTTATGCGCTCCTCTCTGTCTTTCATCTACATGGATAATTAAGCATCAACATATATCTAACAACATTAGCATTTTGAATTTTCATCCAAATAAAGGTAAGTCAAAGTGCACCAAATATTGTCAATGTAAAAAGAGTTCACAAGGTAGTGACAACATATTTCACAATTTCCAACCTACAATAAGCACAAAGATATGTAATCTTAAAAAATATAGGCATTGGAATTCAACATGTAGTGAGAAGTTACAAGAGGTGACATTTTTTGAAGAAATACAGAAAAGAGTGTGACCCAATTTATAATATGAAATGGTGAAGGAAAAATACACCAACGCATGCATCCAAGTTCTATTAAAAAAATAATAACAATCACAAGTCAAATTTGCCCATGGTGCTAATTGGAATTCTATAGAAAACATAAAAAATTTATAACTGGGTACATTATGGACTAAATTCATAGTTTCTTGCAATTGATACATTTTGGAACAAGCATACCCCAAGTAAAGCATCATACATATATGCTTAGTTACTTACCCTTTAAATTTAAGCTTTAGAAGTTCCTTGTATGGTTGGAGGATGATTTTGTATGCCACTGTTAAAACTAATGTTCAATGATAACAACATGAACTGAGGAGCAATGTTTTTTCCTAAATTGATTAGGACAAAAATGGGAGAGTCATTGAACTTACATGAGCTCCAATAGACATGAATTTTGAAGACAAAAAGGCTCTACATTCATATTTGTTTCTAGCTTTGTAGTGTTAACATAAGCGTTGTTGGGATTATGATGAGTACAATGCAATTACATGAGCTCCAACAGATATATGATGATAGATGGGCTTTTCATTTTCAGCAAGCCCATTTGGTGGAAAATATTTACCTATTGAAGCCCTGAAAATTGGGTCTACAACAAGGGGGAAACCCACCCAGTCTGGACCTTGATTAGTAGCTCCTTTTCCATTTGGTATAGTGGGTCCCACTGGGGATATGGGACTAGTTTCCGAATTTATGTGTGTGTGTGTTGAGAATTGATATTTCCTTTCTAAAAATTCCTATATGAAATGCTTTTATTCTAACTCTAATCTAACTACATGCAGTTTTATTCTAATAAATAGAAGTATCTAATTCTACACTAACCCGGGATCAAATCCTTTTGTTATGCGATCTAAAATGATTTCAAATAACAATTGGTAATAAAGATCATTCAACTATTATGAGAAAATAATTCAATAGAGATAAACCACTTTGTATAAAAAGTTAGACGAAACAGTTGTGAAAAACATATCGCATAATAAGCTACTCATACATTAAGCATAAATAAATAGTTATCACTGTACAGAAGTGCCAAATGGTAACTCAAGAATTCATGCATCAATATATAAACAACTAAACATAAATATCACTTTAACACAAAGGCAGAAATAGTTAAGAGATAGAAGTACCATTTTATAACTAGTTTTACTCATGACCTTCAAGCGATAATGATTTATCTCTTCTTAATCCAACATCCACTAAGAGTACAGAAATGAAACATCAGTAGTAGATATTAAATGCAGATATCAATAAATCATGTTCCATTCATTCATCAAAACCTCCTCGGAGGGTGCAAAAGTGCATGTTTTGAGGACACGTTTTTGACAAATTTCAGGACCCTTCTCTAAATGCATGAGAAGGGTTTAAATACTAGTAACTAAATCTAAAAATAAATTATTATAAAAATGTAGGATACAGTTTAAATGACTGTCCTTCCTTCAGGAAAAAATAAAGCAAAATTAATACTAATATTGCATCTACAACTAAAACTAACAACTAACTATTTCTGTATATGTTCCATGAAATCGCACGCATTTAGCATTTGCTTGAGAAGAGTTGGCTGGCCGACTTCCATCTTTAACTGTCCATCGAAAACAAAATTGGCAAGAGCTGGCACCGTCTTCCTCGCAGAATTAATGACACATTCGAGAGTCATACACTGGTTGTGTGGTTTTACCAAATATGCCCAGTAAGAATCCCAATTCAACTTAGTTAATCTTTTGATTGATTCTTCCTTTTCTTGAGCCTTCTACCTCCAACATGTTTGCAATTGTTGTGCATATATATGTACCATTTTGAAGATATTTCTGACAAATACTATTGGTTTTAGGATTCAAGTTTTAATTTTATTTTTTTTTACCTCGAGCGTTCTTTCCTAAACATTTCTAGGCTTACAGGTGACTGAGCAATTAGAGGCTTTCCTTTTTGAGATGTTTTTCCCAGTGAATCGCGCATCGAAAACTGCCTTCGTTTCTTGATCCAAGTTTCCTTTGTGCGATTTTTTGCCTTACGCACTTTTTGTTAGCAGATATAAAGCTCAAATTTTGTGAAAATAATGATTTCGTAAGTTCTTGACCCTGAATCTTAAATCATTTGGTTTTCATGTTAGCACTGTGCAGCACCCATTTGAACATGTCCATGCAAGGAAGAATTTTGGGCGTTACCATTATCCGATGTAAGAAAGAACAAGCTAGTTCTGTAATTACTGCCTCAGAAGTCCCATGTGAGCCTGTAGTAGTTGTAACCTCCATCACTTTGGGATTCTCTTCCTTAAGTAGATTGTACATGCCTTCCCAAGTAGTAATACCAGTGTCTCTGTTACAGGTAGTGTTTGTATACAATGGCGTCATTTCTTTGTCCTCAGAACTTGGAGCTTTGCCTTTCTTCCCCATAATATCTTGAATACTACTTTGTATAGTTCTTTGTTTTTCTTTCCTATAGTTTACAAGTGAGATGAGAATAATGATAAGAAAAAGGTGAAAGGAAAGCTTTAAATGTTGAAGACATATAACATATGCCACCTTACATGAAATGGCTCTTCGATCAGCACAAAACCATATCTCATTAAAAACTGGCAACTAACTCATTAATTAGCATTAAAGCACATAACCAGGTCTTGGTTTATGGAAATACTTTCTTGAACAACAAGCCCGAAAAGATCTGCAACAAAGCGATTTTTCGATTTCCTTCGCAATATCGCAATATCGCTGGAACGTAGCATATGACAATTATCTGTTAATGTATTTTCCGTGAAATGTGATTTGTGATATGCGCCATCACATATCAGTAGTTTAAGGTTTTTTCAGCATAAGTGGTCTTTAATGCACGCAATGAAGTTTCGCATCGCGATCTCGCACTCTTAGAATTCCCCTTGTAAGGAGGTTTCCATTATCCTTTTTGTGATGCAATATTTCTTAAGGAGTGATTTTATCTTACTTTATCATAAAATTTAAGCTTTTTAGAATTTTCAAGGGTATTTTCCTATGCTTATGATGGTAATTTTTGTTAAAAAATGAAATACAAGCACAAATTGATTTTTTAAATTTTTGACTAAGGGCCCCTTCTTATGTAGTATTAGTAATAACACTAAATAAGAAGGGGGGTTGTTGCTGGCCACAAAAATTGGCGATTCACTTGGAAGAACCAGTTATCTCTGCTTTTCTTCTGAATTTTATAAACTTCCAAAACAGAAAATTTTCCAGAAAATCAAACTTTATTATAGAAAGACAAAGTACATTATGCTTTTACCTATCAATGATATTTTGTTTCTTCTATTTTTACTTTGATTATTTACCCCCTTAAGCCAGTCCTTGTATCTACATCAGTCTCTACTTGGCTTATAAAGATAAAAACAAAGCCTTCTCTGTAAATCAGTTTTAAATACGCTCATTTGTCGTAGGTAGAGCCTCTGCTACCAGCAGGCGTTTATAGCCTCGACAAGGTTACCTGTTACCTAACAATGATCATGTATCCTACTTAGAGAAATATACAACTTTCAAAGAGAAATCCATATCCACACTTATTGATTTCATTTTCTTTTATTTACCCTTAAAGAACAATGTCTTGGTTTGGTAGCCAATTTATGACTGTGTCATTCACTTGATTTATAACTTTGTTGAACAAGCTGGCCCATGATGAGAGCCCTCGTCTTTTGATTGCAAAAATCTTGAGTCATTGCCCTATTGTGGTATGCAGTATTGGCAAAGTCAACAAGCTAATGTCTATGATCATGATAAGTCCGCTCCTGATGACACCTCTTACTCTTTAAGTTAAACTGTATCATTGGATTATTCCCTAAACGTTGTAATTTCCTAGGTGGGGAGGAAGTCATTGTTTCCTTAAGATAGCTCTAGATGAAAATGGTAGAGTTTTTGGAATTATCTTTTCTACAGAGAATCTTCGTTTTGTTATTGATACCTTTCATTAGACTGATACAAAACAATTACCCACTAAAGGTTGTGTTTCATCAAAATTTGACAAGGTTGAAACTAGTACCACTTCTAGGCCTAGAGCCGTTAACTGTATATTTCAATAATAACGATCAATTTTCCAGAAAGAATTCTATTTATACAAGTGAAAAAACAAAATCAACCTGAGAATTTGTGTCTTTTTTGTAAATCCCAAATGCAACCATTTACAACTGGTTTTATTATGAAAATAAAAGAAATTAATCTACAAGATAGAAGAATGATCTCCTATGGAAAATACTTTTTGAGGATCTATCCATTAACAGGTAAAGAATCTCTTTTTCCTATTAAATCATGTAACATAAAAGTGGACAGACCTATGACTTCTATGATTTGGAAAGGGCCAAGCCAAATTCGTTGAAATTTCGTATATTTCCCTTTTTCCTCATGAGCCTTGTCCCATTTGAAAACTAGATCTCCTATCTAAAAGTCTTTTCTAGATATCATGTTTGAATCAAAAGAGGCTTTTACTAATGTTGAGTGATGAGCGTGAGTTATTTTGGACTGTTCTCATTGTTCTTCTAAATTAATTATTTCTAACTACCTTAGTTGTAAGGAAGAAGTTGGTGCTTCTTCAATACATTGAACTAAGGCCAAAGAGGGAATTGTTAAATGAGTTGGACGAACCACTTATTTCCCATAAACTAAATTAAAGGGAGAAGTGCCAATGGAGGCTTTCTGCATTATTCGATCTGCCCATAAAGCATATATTAAAGACTTGTGCCAATTTTTGTGATTTTGATCAATGGTTCACTTAATAATTCTGATTAAGTTTTTATTTGTAGATTCAGCTAACCCATTCCCGTAAGGGTAGTAATTGGTAGAGTATTTAAGCTTGAAACCCTTTTTGAGTGCAAATTTGGTCATCACATTACCAGAAAAATACGAAGCATTTTCAAACATTAAAGCAGAAGGAAACCCAAACCTAGTGATTATGAACTGATCTATGAACTCGATGATATGTTCAGCATTAGCCGTCTTGAGTGGAACTACTTCTACCCATTTAGTAAAGTACTCTATTGCTGTAAGGATATATCTATGTTGTTTAGAAGAGTGAGGAACGATCTCACCTATTATGTCCAATCCCCATTGATCAAAAGGTTGTTCAATGTTGACTGGTTGCAGCGGCAATGATGGTTTCTTTTGTCTCCCAGCAACGGTTTAACAAATTTCCTTACGTATTTATGTGAGTCTTTGAATAATGTGGGCCAGTAATAGCCTGCATGTAGGATTTTATGTGCAGTAGCGTCTCCAGCATAGTGTTCACCCGCTGGCCCATCGTGGAGTTCCTGCAAGACTTTTTCAGCTTCAGATTTCTCAAGACATCTAAGAAGAACATAATCATAATTCATTCTAAAAAGAACATCGTTCATGAGCTGATATTGTTTGGCTTTCAACCTTAGAGCACTTTTCTTAGTATGATCGAGGTTTGAAGGAGCATATCCATTCTTTAGATAAAATATGATGTTAGCGTATAATGATTCAACATCGTTTAGGCTTACCTCGTACATTTGTATCTCTACAGATGGCATTTCAGACATAAGCGATGCTCCAGCCAACATTTTGCAAAAGCCTTGACATTTTACAATACTTGTTGGTTTGATTTCTAAATCATATTCCTGTAAGGTAATAACCCAATTGGCTCTTTTCTCACCCACATCTTTCTACACTAAGAGATTTCTTACCACTGGAAATGGTACTATGATTTTTGTATGGGTTTTGAGTAGAATGGGTCTGAAATATTTAATTGCTTTGAAAAGAGCGTAAGCTTGTTTCTCCACATCTAAATAATTTAACTCAGCCCCCTATAAATTTGAACTGAAAAAAGAAATTGGAGCTTCTGCCTTGCCTTGATTTGCTTGAGTGAGTGTCACAGAATATGATCTATCAGAGGCAAGTGTATATAAAATAAAAGGATCAGAAAAATTTGGAGTTGCTAAAGATGGAGCATTAACAATTGCTTGTTTGATCAAATTGAATGCCTCATATTCATCTTGGCCCCATTTAAAGTTTGAGTTCTTTTTAATCATTGATTGTAAAGGAGACACGATTCTTGAAAAATCTGGAACAAATATCTTTACAAAGTTAATCTGGCCAAGGAAAGGTTGCATGGATTTCTTGTTGTGAGATAGGGGGATTTCAGAAATCTCCTTGATTCTGTCAGGATCAATATGAATTCCAGATTTTGACACTATGAATCCAAGAAATTTTCCTTCACTTAATGCTAAAAAGGATTTTTTCGGGTTAAGTGAAATTCCATACCTTTGACAATGTTGGAAGATTTGTTTTAAATCTCTGAGATGATTGCTTTATTTCTTAGAATATACAGTTATATCATCCAAATAGATTACCACTGATTCATTAACTAACCCCTTGAATGTGATGTCCATGGCTCTCTGAAATGTGGCACCAGTGTTGATTAGACCAAAGGCCATCTTTTGATATGCGTAAGTGCCCCATTTGGTTCTGAATGTGGTTTTTAATTGATCATCGGGATGGACCAACACTTGGTTATAGCCTGAGAATCCATCCAAGAATGACATTAATTTTGATCCTGTGACTGCCTGCAGAATTTGCTCCATGGGAGGCAAAGGAAAATTATCCTTTTGGCAGGCTTTATTCAGATTTTGAAAGTCAATGTAGATTCTAATGTATCTTTTTTTCTTTCTAACGGGAACCATATTGGAAACCCATTTGGAATGTTGAACGGGAAAAATGATTTTGGTTTTCAATAAATTATTGAGTTCAGATTTGATCTGATTTTCTAGACTGGGATGGATCTTTCTCAACTTTTGTTGGATAGGTTTTTCATCATCTATCATTGGGATAGTATGTTGGATGATGGAAGTGTCATAAGTTTTGAGTTCATCGTAGTTCCAAGCAAAGACACTTTTGTATTGTCTTAGGAGACAAATATACGTTAATTTTTCTTCAGGAGCTAGGCCAAGGCCTAGGTTGATATTCTATGGTTTGGCATCAATTCCTAGATTTAGTAATTCATAGTTCAAAGTTGAACTTTGCAGTTTTGAATTGGTAGATCTTTTGAATCTTTCTTTCAAATCATAAAGGTCTTCTAACTTGACTACTGACTTTAGCATAGCATTATTAGTGCTATCTTGTTGCAATTGTCTATCATGTTGGTCCTCATCAATTATTTGATGGTTGTAAGATCCTTCATATGTGAGGAAACTCACAATATCTGGATCATCGTTAAAAATCCTCCAATTGGTAATGTTATCAGGAATAGATGGTCTAAATATTAATTCAATTGAAAATCGATCAGAGCTAAAGTCTTCTGAAGGAATGAGCTTGGATGCTACGTTATCTAGGAGGTTTGCACCAGCATTTTGGAGTCTGGGAATTGATGAAATATTAAATGCTATAAAGTGTTCAGTTAGATCTTGAACTAAAGATTGGTAATCTTTTAAATGACCTGATAAACAATATATAGTATTGCGTAACTATCTGATTACAATTTTTGAATCTCTAAAAACTTGAATATATTTGATGTCTAAGCCGATTGCTTTGTATAACCCTTGGACTAAAGCCTCGTATTCTGTGGTATTATTGGTGCGATCGAATTCGAGTCTACAAGTTAGCATAGTTTTATTTCCCTCTGGACTGATTAACACGCATCATGCTCCTACTCCTTCGTTAGACTTAGAACTGTCAAAAAATAACTTCCAAAATAAAGATTTATTTACAGGGCTATCTATAAAATTAACACATTTAGAACTATTTGTTTGAGAGAAATTTTCTACTTGAGATAAAACAGAATGTTCTAAGTAAGGTGAAGTATGAGCGTTAAAATTTCCTAAGAAAGAATCTATGGAGTAGTTGCCAATAATGTTATTGATATATGCTACTAGTTCATTCTCTCCTTCCAGTTCTGTCACTATGTATTTCTGATGTCTTTCTCACTCAACTTTTATTTCATTTGGTTTACCATTGTAAGGGAGCCACATGTGCGACCAATCAGTTGCAAAGTATCCATGAAGTTTTTCTGACCAATCTCTGCTAAGAATTAAGCCATAAAATTCCGGAATATCAACAACTAAAATGTCTATAACTTAACATACCTTTGGATTAAATGACAACCTTATGGTAACCTGATTTAATTCACCGATCACTTCAACTTGCGATCGATCTAGCTGAGGGCACAACAGATTTTTGCGGTTGAACGTTCAACTTTGCACATATTGATTTTGCTAGAATATTAGATGAAGCTCCAGAGTCCACTAAGCAATTATGCAAATTTTTATTGAAAACTTCATAAGTAAGAAGAAATGGGGGTGAGATCTCGACCTTCCTCCAATTAAAGAGATATCATTTGGATCAACTTTATTAATCACATTATTGAGAGATTACAATGGCGGGTAAAGGTGCAGTAGGTATAACATGTAATTCTTTCAAAAGTATCTTTTGCTGGTGTTTTAACTTGCTCAATTCGTAAAAAGTGATGTTGGCCCTAGTCTTTTTCATATCTTCTATGATATTATACTCCATTTCATCCGAAACGATCAACGTTTTTTATGGAGTTGATGAATCTGTTTGGACTGGGCTGGTTTGAGTCTCTTTAGGTGTTGTTTTCTTGGCTGCAACTTTGTCCTTAGTCACTGAGCTTACGTTGTTTGGCTTAAGAGTAGGTTGAGCAGGATCAAGTTGATTTCTAGTTCGAGTACTAACCAGGGATGCCTCTTGATCCCCTTCATTTGGGAGGATGAAATCCCACATACCTTATACCTCTACAACTTCTTCTTCATTGGTATGTTCTTCAGTAGCAATCTCCTCCTCTTCTTCTTCTGATTCAACCCTTGTGATAGCATTTGGGGGCTTTGAATCAGTCGAAGGGTTTCTTCTATAAGGTTTGTACGACTCTTTACAAGAAGTCTATGCCACTTGGTTCTTAATGTCGACCATCTCGTTAGACATGGTTTTCAAAACTTTTTGCAATCCTTCTAAATCGAATGAATCTTTTGATTTTTTTTCTTGGGATCTTCCTTGAAAGTAATCTTCTTGGATTTTCATTCTTTTATCGCGTTTTTCTTTTCTAGGGCTATGATACATTTCTCTACTGCTATTGCTTCTTTTATATTTTCAGTTAAAGTTGTTTTATTAGCCCTATCAATGAAGATTGCTATGTTTGATGGTAAAGAAGTGATGTACCACTCACTTCTCACTTCTTCACTAGGCTTCGAACAGTAGGAATTTTATTTAACAATTTATTGAAACATGAATTAAAATCTTTGATACGTTCCTTTGACTCGGCCCTAAGGTTAGATAGGTCATTGATCAATGTCACTATAGACCTATCATCACCGAACTTAGTGAGGAATTGTTCTTGGAAGATATCCCAACTAGTGATAGATCCAGATGGTAATGAAAAATACCATGATCTAGCTGCTCCTTGCAGAGTATAAGGAAAAAGTTGGATGACAACATCTTTGTTGGTAACTCCATTGAGATTTATGGATAACATAAAGTTATTTGTATGTTCTTCCACTCGCATGCCTGCTTTAGGATTAAACTTAGGTATCCATTTTTCAGGATGGGCCGGTATCTGACTCAAGGGTGCAGGAATTAAGATTGCCCTTGGGTTATTCCATGAATATTGGGCCATCGTTGAACTACTAACAGAGGAAAGTGCAGAAGATGATCCCTGTGGTTGAGAAGATGAGGATATTATAACTCCAGATGATTGATAAGGAGATGTGGAAGTTCTAGTGGAATGGTGGATAATAATGTGATGTGGAGGAGTGGATGGTTGACTTCACGGTGGAGAGGTTGAGATGGATGATGACGATGAAAGATTCTCGCTATCGGACCCTTTAGGTGATTTCCTTGCTCTCTTCCTTGTAGGTAGAGATAACTCGGTTGGCTGAACACCAAACTTTTCACTCTTTAATCTGGTCAGAGGATGAGCAGGGTTGTATTGTGAAGTCACGCTGCCTTGAGATTTATCAGATCTTTGAGGAGATATAGAAAATCGTTGAAGTTTTTGAATCAAAGATTCAAATTCAGGAGGTTCAATAGTAGATTGTTCTGAAACGTCAGGATTTATAGCAACGACTATTGTTCTTTTGACTTCCAGCTCTGGATTTAAAGATTCTAAGTAAGATGGAGAAGTCGGGGGAGATGGTGAGGGTGATTTACTCTCAGAATGGTATTTAGATTTAGACTTACTTTCCATTCACAGGCCCGCCAATACGCCTTTGAGTCTTGATGGAGAGTTGGCCACCATAGTCCAGTGCAAAGAATCTTTTTTGTTGTTGCACATCCCTCATAATGCCCTCCTACAGCCCCCTGATGTGCTTCTGTGAGGATCCATCCTCACTAAAATTTAGGTACATATCTTCGTAATATTTCATTATTTCTGATTTTGTAGAGGTGCCCCGCAATAACAGTAAAATATGTTGTACGTATCACCAATTCTTTCCTCTACTGAACGGAATATCCCTACAGCATGTTCCCTGTGGTTAAGAAGTGGATTATGTCCTCAAAGTGGTCATCTGTGACACGCACTACATAGAGCTATGCATCGGGTAGTCCTTCCTCCAAATTTGTTGGCTCCTCACCGTTCTCAATTCGTGAGAGGTGATCTGGACCTGTGTTTTCGTGACCCAGCTTCACAATGGCTTCAAAGTCATATTCTTGGAATAGTAACAACCATCTATAAGTATGCCTCCCCCAACACAGGCTTATTCACTAAGTTTTTCAACACAGAATGATCAGTATACATCTTAAAATTCCCACCCAGTAGATAGTGGTGGTATTTCTGGAGTGCGTATACCATCACCAGTCCCTCGTGCTCAGTAGTAGAATAGTTCTTTTCAGCTTTAAACAATGGTCGGATTGCGAACAGGATCAGGTGATTGACGCCTTCCACACCTTTCTACGTAAGTACAATGCCCAGCGCAATACACGACGCGTCAACATGTACATGAAATTTGATGTCCCATTTTGGAAAGAACAAATGGGAGCAGATGCCATTTTTTCCTTGAGAACCTCCAGACTCTTCTTACATTCCTCATTCCAACAATATGTACCGTCCTTTTTCAACAACTGTTCCATTGGTGCCATAATTTGTGCATAGCTCTTAATGAACTTTCGATAGTACCCAGTGTGTCCCAATGTCATGCGCAGTTGTTTGATACTTCGTGGTGCCTACAGATTGAGTATGACAGCAACCTTCGGGGGATCCACCATTAGGCCTTGTCAACAGACCACATGACTGAGCAAGTTTTCGAAGGGGACAAGGAAAGTGTATTTCTTAAGGTTCAGTGCAATCTGGTGCCATCAACATGTATCCAGCATCAGCAGTAACTCACAATGTGTTTCTTGACTAGCCCAAATATAGTCCAATCGTCAAAATAAACTTCCAAAAACTTATGGATGAATTCCTTGAATGCAACCACTACAATGCGCGAAAATATCTTTGGTACATTCTTCAAGCCAAAGGGCATAACAGTGTACTGGAAACATCCCCATTCGCTCGCGAAGGTTGTCTTGCTTCTATATTTCGGTGCGATCTTGATCTGATGGTACCCTGAGAACCCATCCGTGAATGAGAATGCTTCCTGCCCGCCAACATTCTCTAGGGCTTCATCTGTGAATGGTATCGAGAATGGATCATGGACACAGACATCACTCAACTTTTAGAGGTATATACAGATTTGAATTTCACCCTTCTAGTTTTTCTCCTACACTATCATAGGACTCACCCAGTTAGGTTCTTCCATGGGTTCAATAATTCCTACTTCCAACATTTTGTCCAATTCTTCACGGACCTTTTCCTTATACTTCAGATTCAGGCAGTAAGGATGCTACTTAACTAGATTCGTGTCTAGTTTTAGAGTTATCTTCATCACTTGTAGGTCGCCGAGGAGCCCTTTTAGCTCTGTGATTTTGGTCGGGAATAAGTCTTGATATTATCAAAGTAACTTGACGACCTTACCGACCATGGCATCGTTCAAATAGTCTCCCAACGTCATGTACTTTGGCTCCCCATCTATACCAATATTTACCTGCTTTGTTATCAAGGGCACTATGATGTTGGGGTCCTCGATTGATGGTCCGTGAACCTCATGGCTCCCCTCTATTCCCAGAATATTGATGTTTCTGGGGTCATCATTGTCATCCTCTACTTGCACGTTGTAGAATTCTAGCACTTGGCTTAACTAATGGGATCATACTGGTTGCACTATTTCTTCTGGTTCCTGAGGTATTTTGAAAATGGTGGCTTTCACAACCTGTAGCAAATTGTCAACAGTATCAATCCATTGGTCTTGAAATAAGAATGATAATAGAAATCCTTCACGCAATATATCCCATTCGCTTGTACCATGTCAGAGTTCTGTCTCAATATACCAGTTCCTTGGGATGACATTTAGGGTATGGTAAAATAAGTGTACCCACTCTAGCTGGTGTTCTTCTCAATAGGCTTTGGTCCATTTCATGAGGTGTACGCGTGAGTCATCATGTCCATCGTATTTCTTGGTTATTCATAGTTCCAGCTTCCCAAACCTTATATGCATCGTCCTTCTGTAGCCGTGCCAACTTTCAAAGGTTCCTTCATGTGTTCCCCACCAGTGCGCAGGCATTGCGCACAGTGCCCACTTCAATGCGTCGAACTTCTTGTGCTCTAGTACTACGCCCTAAAACTTGTTCAGGAATTCATCCACCACTGTCAACCCATCATACATCGGTAGATCTTGATCCTAAGCTATTACACAATGCAGTGACTTAGTCATCATATTACAGTTTAGTGTTGTTACTTGCTTCAACTGGTTGTGCTAGTGTTTGTCTTCTTCATTTGAATTCGAGGTGCAGGAATCTGTGCGCTCCCATGATATTCGCCCCTCCATAGTCAGATTTACCCAATCCTAATTTTGTGCAGTTATTTTGTAGATATAATCCAAGTCATCCTCACTTCCATCATCGTGTACAGGTTGAGTGTAGTGTGCTCCTTTGGTTGGATCTATCGGAATAACTACATGTAGGGACTTTTTCTCAAATATCATCTTTTGCTTCTTTAAGTTCAGGACTCCATTCATATCTGTGGCCCAGTATATTCCTAGTAACGTGGGGTAAGGGTTGCTGTCATCCATAATTTCTATTACCTCAAAGTCTGTTTGTGTGCTCGTGCCTTCTATATCCAATGTTACTCCTTGCAATCTCCCCATGGGCAAGATCTTTTGTTGGTTCGCCATCCATAGTTGAATAGGATACCACTATAATGTAGGTTGGCCCATGCGTTCCCATGTCTATTTAGGTAGCACATTCAGATCCAAACCCAAGTCTAGGATGACCTAATCCATTTCAAAGTTACCAATTTTCACTATCAAATGCATTTCCCACCTAGTGCGCAAAGCATGCCTTCTGAGTTTACGGATCACATGTAGTTCACCTGTCCCTGCACACCTAGTTATCAGCTCTTGTAATCCCTTAACTGCCTTATTGTCACATACCAGCTTTATACATGTCTCTAAAAAGGTAGTTAGCATAGAGGGATCCATTTCCGGCCCGGGTCGATCCTCACCACTTGGAGTAGAGACCTCAGCGAAGCTCTTCTTAGCTTCCATAAATGTTTCCTTCATGCATTCCAAGTCAAACTTAGGTTGCTTTGTAGGGGCCTTCTGCACCCATGCATTTTCTTCAGATTGTTTCCCTTTGTCTTCCCCTCTGGCTGTGCCACTTCTGGGCATCATGTTCATGTTGGGGTCTTCTTCGCGTGGTTTAGACGTCATCATTTGGACGTTCTGCATTGGCATAGGTTGTGATACCATTTTATCATGTATCTGTGCTATCAGTGTGGGACAATCTACCATTTCATGATTGAACTGCTCACAATAAGAACACAATATCCTAGTTGGGTTGGTACAGTCACGCACATAGTGCCCAAGTCCTCCACAATTGTAGCAAATTAAACTATCCATGGTCTCATCCATGTCCCATTCCTCCTCGGCCTCGTCCTCACCCCTGGAACCCACCGTGCACTATTGATATAGTTAGATCCTAACCTTGCGCCTTAGTCTGCATCCTGTAGGAAAGTGTTCGATCCATCAATAGTTCATAACTCTGGAAGTCTCGTTCATCATGGCCCATTTATCTACACAAATTGGAAAATAGCTGCTGGGAGGTCTGTGTACACTTCTATAATAGATGACAGTTTTTTGTTGTGTGCTTTTCACCCACCTAACAGATCACGCACCAGGGCACGGGTGCCAAACTTGGTCTTGCCTTTTCCTTTGGTCTCAACGGCATTGGCCCTCCCCCTGCTAAATGGTTCACAAATACTGGACAATCATCCTTATCGTGGGCTTAGCTTCTACATTTTATGTATCACACTTCTTCTCGTGCTTCTGGCTAGATAACCCTCTCCTATTTCAAGCTCTGCATCTTTAAGCATGGTTTTGTAGTTGCACGTGGATTTTCTAAACTCCCAACCCCGGGTCTTGTATTGGAGTTTCATGCAACCTCATTTCTATCTCTAATGCTTTAGCCTGGGTTGAAATCTTTTGTTGTGACAGTGTTGTCCTTAGATGTGGTGTCAAAGATGCCACAAACCACACATGGTGTTGTGCATCTGTCAGCATCATGTCAGCTTCGTGGATTGTGCTCTTCAAGCGTTGATCCAGATCCCATGGAGTCTCGCCTAGAAGCATCACAATTTCCTTAAATTTGATGATTGACTGAGTTTCTCATTTTGGTCAGCTAAACTCTTTGTTTAATTCATCCTGGATCTCCACTATTTCGGCATTGGGATGATCACTAGAGTGCTTAACATACCATGTCAATCCATGATCCTACAACACACTCACCAAAGTAGCCTTTACAATGTTATCATCTGTAATTCCTTGGGCTTCCCATACTACCTTTACCATGAACCAGAACTTGTCTGGTTCCTCATTTCCTACGCTTCTAAATATGGGAAACTTGATCGCACTCGCTGTTATCACTTAAAACCACAGTTCACCTATGTCCAAAAGATCCATATAAAATTTTTGATTCAAATCAATAGGTTTTTAGGTGTGTCACTTTAAGATTATTTTTCCAAAGGTATTGACATGAGTCCTTGTAAAAAAATCGTTAGATACCCTCTCTCATGATAGTTAAAGCATGTCGTGTCTTGATTACATCATTCTGACTTTGCACAGTTTCGTAGCGTAATATGATTGGCCAGTTTAGCTGCGCAATCATTTTCCACCTTTCCGCAGCATATCATTGAGCAGCCATTTCGTAGCGCGGTATGTCATTTCATAATTGCCTGCGCTACGAAATCGGGGATTCGGGTTTTTTCTGCAGCATATTTCCTTGAAATGTCAAATCTCGGGAGGTGAGTCATCAAAAATCGTCCATATGTGTCAGTCGTCGTCCTCTCTAGATCATGATAGGATTCATCCCACCATCAGAGATAGGATCACACACATGTCAATTATTTTAATCAATCTTATGAGGTATGGTAGTGCAATTATGTTTATTCATGATGCATTAACGTGCCTGTTCTATGGTGAGTGTTTGAAAAAACACAAGGAAGCCGCCCGAATTCTCATTTAAAAAAGAGACTACTGCAAGCGAGCCTGCATTCTGAAGTCGAAGCTGTTGAGTAAATTGGAGTTGCTAATTGAGTTCTCTGTGCAAGAATTTTCTGAGCAAGATGGAGAAAAGAGAGCATAGATCCGGGAGATGTCTGAGAACTGAACCAGAAGGACTTGATCTCACGCTTAAAGATGAAGGTGTTGCACGAGCATTCAAATAGGCGGGTTGCTGGAGGTTCTGTGAAAAATTGAAGGGCGGACACACAGAGGTAACCAAAGCTTTTGCTCTAAATTTCAGCGGCTTGAATTCTAAAGTTGCATTACTAGAATTCCCTGTATCTCCGCAAGCTATTTCTGCTGTCACCGAAATCCCAAGGAGTGGTCAGGAATGGTTTAAGAATTACAAGTTTGATACAACTCCATGTAAGGAGTTTCTGAAAGATCAATATGCTAATGAGGACCTTACTAAGGCAATCCCCAGGCATTATATTAAAGAGCATTATGCTCTGCTCCTCACAGCCATTCAGAAATACCTCACATGCGAGGGAAGGTACACTAAAGTCTACTCCTACCATTTCAAGCTTTTGTTACATTTCACAGGGAAGGCATCCATAGATATTCCTTTCTATTTATTTAGGAGTCTAGGCAAAATGTGCGACAAAGTTCAATTTAAAAGGGATAATTATGAGACATCTCTCTTCCATCATGGTTTACTTAAGCTACTGGTGTTAGATAGCCTACATAAAATCGGGAGGGATTGGGACTCTTTCATTTTCATGTCAGGTTTCCAAAGCAAAACCGGTCTTACCCCATTACCAGACAGGGAAAAATAAGGGAAGACTCAAGAGTCTACAATGGTTGAAGAACCTACACTGGCAATAATGGTTGAAGAGCCTACATTGGCTGAGCCTAAGAAGCAGGCTAAAGACCGAAAGAAACCAAAGCAAAAATCAAAGCAATCAGGGAAACCTGTAGTCATTAAAGAGACACCAAAACCATCCCAGGAGAAGATGAAATATCAGAAAGTTGCATCCAAGTCAAGTGAAGTTGCACAAGAAACCAGAATCAGAACAAGAAGCCAGTTGAGCAAAGAAAAGGGAAAGTCAATTGCAGTAGAAGACAGCCCCATGTCAAAGGCTAGTCTAAAGGATTTGCTGGAGGCAATTGACTTTGAACAAGCCACATCAGTATAGGTGGAGCCCATGCCAATAGACCTAACACAGTCATCTCCTGATAGCTCTAAGAAATCAAAAGCCTCAAAAAGGTTAAGGTTTGAGGAGGCTGGAAAGGAATTCATGGTCAAGCCTCGAAGGCCAATCACTAGAAGACAAGCACAAGTAGCAGAACAAGTCCCAAAGGGTGAGGAGACTGCCAAGGTAACAACAAAGCAAACCAAACCATTGCCTAAGATAGAGAAACCAGAAAAGGCAGAAAAGGCAGAAAAAATAGAGAAGGCAAAGAATGTAGAAAAGGCAGTGAAGGCAGAGAAAGTACAGGAAACCAAAAGAATAATCTATACCAAAGAGCAGACCAAACAACAAAAAGGAAAGCAGATAGCTCAGGCCAAAGAAACAAAGGAGAGCAGAAAGAAAGAGGTAAAGGAAAAGGCTCCTTTGGTTAAGAAAGATAAAACCTCATCCACCAAGGAGAAATGGGAAGCAGCTGACAAGGAGATGGCTGATTTAGAAAAGACAGTATCAGAGATTTCAGCCATGGAGAGTGAACTTGCAAAGCTGAAGGCTCAGCTAGGCAAGTTAGCTGCTAAATGAATTGAAATTTTTTTTAAAAGATCAAATGTTGCACCAAGTTTTGTTCATTTTTCTTAAGTTAATTAATTTTTTGAGGCATGTATTAAAGGAAGGAAAGTAAGTAATTTTGGAACCGAAGATGAAGCTGTAACAGTCTAAATAATTGAAGAAATTCATTAAAGACTGTGATTTTGCAAAGAACAGCAGTTTCGTAGCGCGCTACGAAACTGCTGTAGGTGACTGTTTTTAAGGGAAAATTCATAAACGATGCTGAGGTCATCAAATTTTGTGGAGAAAGGCTTCGAGGGTAGAAAGGAAATCATTCATAGTTGCTTAAGCCTTCAAAGGTTGACAAATGTAAATCTTATTGCATAAAGGTAAAACCTTTTGTCTTTACCAAGTTTTCATAAAGTACCTTTATGACCGCAGAATTAGGGTTTCTGGTAGAATTACCAGAATTTTGAGTTCAACACCTGGCAGTATTCATAAAGCATCCAGATTATCAGGCATATGGTGTTAGGGTATGGTCATTAAGGTCATTATATAGCTTCAAGCATTTTTGTTGGAAAATGAACATGGACTAAAACAGGGACCGGGAAAACATAGGACATTTCTTCATCAAAGGCTGAGTCAGCAACACACTCAGAATCCAAGGCAGCCAATTCAGCGAATGCTCCTCAAAATATATTCCAGCTCCTACAGGAAAAGCATAGCTGTCAAAGATCAGGAGGGAATCATGCAAACGAGGAGATGGTAGCAGAATTTGATTAGAAATAGGACTCTATTGTATTAAAAGCACAATACCTCTGTATTTAATAAATTAGTTTCAATATGGATAAGGTAGTTAATCATAGGTTTTTGAGCTCCCCTCATGCTGGAGGAGGAGAATCAAGATAGCTTAGTTTTATTTCCTATAAATAGGAAAAACTCTAATGTATCAAGGGTTGGAGATTTTTATGAACAAGACAGAGTTTTCATATTGGTGTATGTAAAGTTCTTTTTCACAGTAATAGGAAGTTTGTTGTTTCTTCCCAAGATTCATCCTGTGTCTCAAATGTTCAGAATGTATGTGGTTTTGGTTCTATGCATCTTGTTTTACAGTTCACTAGACATGCAATCACTCTGAATTCATCATTGATGCTCAGACTTCCTGTGTATGTCTTGTTGAGTTGAAGTTCTTCTTGGTAGATGTTTTGGACAGTGAGACATTATATGCCTTGGTTTCTATGATTCAATAGTTGCTTGTTTACTGTAGAAATGTATAACTCCATGAGCCCAATGGAACAAGCCTTGATTTTGTTGTTCCAACCAGCTTAAAATTAATTCACTGTTTTAAAGAGTTAGCCATCTTTTTGCCCTTAAATGCATATCAAAACCTGTGAGAGAGCCCTCTCTGACTAAGGAGGCTAAACCTTAGTCTAAAGTCTGGTTTGAAACAGTTGCATGAGATCTCACTAAGTAGCAGCCCTTAGTACATGGTTTTGTGACAACACTCGCCATTCCAATCCTTGAAGGTGGTGGAGGAGGGGTAGGTGAAGATGGGGTTGATATAGATGAAGACCAGACTTCACTTCTTGAAGAGAACCCTATGAGCTCCTCTTTGATTCTCGCAAAAGTTGAATCAGGGGATTGTTCTCTAATCCTTCGATCCCTAGGTAGCCTCTTCTACTCTGCATTACCCCAGACATCAGTGGATTTGCATAACCCATTTTTCACATAACAACATTTCAATCCTTGTATTCAACAATTTATGTACTTACCCCACGGTCCCTTGTGAAAATGTCTTTCTGCTTCACCGTAGCTCATGGTGGTATCTATCGTGAACTCAGTGACAAACCCTCCTATTATATGATCTAACCAATGATCTACTACCTGTGCGATTTTATCTTCCGATGCCTCTAGCCTGCACACCAACTATGGCATCCACACTATGGGTTAATCAAGCTTTCACCTTCCTTGGCTATCTTCTAGCCACACGATACACTCATATAGTTCTGATGAGAAGGATGGAAAGAAAATATCGTGGATTTCCGTGTATATGTAGCGATCCAGCCACCTCTTCTCAGATATCTGCGGAGTTTTGTTTTCCTGTATCATGAAATCATGAAGCTTCTAATCCAACCAATCTTCAATCTCTTTCTTCATGGGGTTCCAATGTTCTGACATCAGACATCCCTTAGGCAGATCCTAGTTCCAGCAATGGAACCATTTGTTGGCTTGATGGGGCCTGACCCAGATTTGGAAGTTTTTTAGTCAAACAAATATTGCACTACCGGCCCTTTCGGCAACAATCCATGGTGCGCACATTCAAGTCTCACCTGAGGTAGTATGGGAGGGTGCTAGATAGGTTTTCACACCGTAGGGATGTCTTGATTCAGACTGGACGGGTCGCAAACCGATCTGTGTGCTCGTGCTACTCTGCACAGCTTGTCTGTCCTTCACGTAGCTCAGCGATGAAATACTTCATAGATTCTTATTATTAATGTATTTATTATAGATCATATCTAATTCTTAATGTCTTTAACGCAACATTCAACAATGATAATCAGCACACACAACCATAAATCTTACAAATATTCATAAACTCAGAACATAAGCATAAACATATAGATCCTCAATCAAAGGCACAATAATTTAGAGACACTTATCTTTATTAATCTTCCATTCAGTACAACCAGTTCAACCCTGTGCACTCAGTAGTAGGGGTCCGCACACATAGTTGTGGACTCTACTAGGCCTCTATGCACACAACTACAAAGCCTACTCTAACTACTACCACCCACGACTCATACTTACAGACTCAGAGAAAATATTGCATTTGCAAACCCATAATACCTCAAATATTCACCAGAAGCTACCTTCTATCCTTAAAAACTCACTCTATGTATACCTTCCCATGGTCCACGAACCATGGGTAGGCCGACTTGCTTTCTATTATTTTACATTATTTTTGGGTAGAAAACCCTTTGACTCAACCCATTATTGTTCATGCTCTGTGCACTTCACGGATCCTTTACAATATCCCTACCCTAAATTTTGCGCTTTAAGTCCCAAAGCCATTATGCTTGGGATCCACTACCCAACAATTGGTTCTACTACAAGCAACAAAACATGGTCTTTTCATGGTGGAGAAAATAAAGTTGTCCTATGAGATATTCTTGAGAGTTGGATGCATAAAGTTGGATTAATCTCAATATTTATAGAAAAACTAAATATACCTCCATAGCATTCCAACCGAGACAAAATACATCAGGAGGAATAAATATGCAACATTATCCTCCTCAGAAAGAAAGAGCTAATAAGAAATATAGCATCAGCAAAGCCTTGACAACAAGATTTCAAATAATGGATAGCTATTCCACCAAGGATTGAAAACATGTTTGATTTGTTGTCTAATAAATTTACAATGAGATGTTTACATGAAGCAACATTACAAGGTTCAAAAATTTTGGAGTCAGGTGGAGCATGTTCAGAAAAGTTGAATATTTTGAAAGAACTTCACAAGATTTGAATAAAGGTTTTAGAAATATGGAACAAATAAAATTATATAAATTACACAGTAATTCAAATAATCACAAAAAAATACATGAACACACAAAAACATCAATTCCAAAAAGAGATACATAACTATCAATAACATAATAGTAGTATCCATAGTTTATAGCTTCAACTAAGAGTTACGAAACTTTAAACATTTGTGACACCAAAACCTGCTTCAAAATCATAATCTGTGCTGATATTTTCATCTAATGATTCAATATTAAATGTGGGACTAAATGTAGATTTCCTTTGCTATTAAATTAGGTATTTTAAACTTCTTTCTTGCATTTTGAAGGGAAGGTTTGGAGGTTAGGCCCAGACCAACTTGACCCATTCGATAGGTTTAGATGAAATTTGAGACATATCTCACCATAGATAAAAACAATGTTTATATGTTTCAAATTAGTGTTTCAACACCTTTACACCTCATGTTCCAATCAATTTGGCGCTTTGATGACTTCCGTAATCCATAAAAAAATCTGAAAAATGGGTGGGGACATTTTCTAGGACCCAAAAACTTTTAGGGGACCATCCCCACATTCATGTTGAAATTTAAGGGACTTTTTGGGAACCCAATTAGCCCATCCAAGAAGTTTACGATCTTACCTTCTTCATGTCTAGCCAAAGATAATAACTATTTTGCTATGTTGCACAAGTATGTACCCCTACATTTAAACATTGGGTACCAACTGAGCTAGCATTGCACGAACTTTGGTACTCATTGGAAACATCCCAAAATAGGTAGGGATGTTATCATGGAGTCAAATATGTTTTGGGGAGCATCCCAACATCCCTCAATTTTTCAAATCATAGACATACCTCATGCTGTAGCTTTCTAATTGGATTAAAAAAGGGCAAAAAATTAAATAATGGAACTTGTATAACATGGATCCCATTTATCTAAGAAGCAAGACCCAAGTAATAAATCCTAACCTAAGTTAATTCTCTCAATTCATGCTTCCTTTCACTCTCATCCAACATCTGAAGTATACCTATGTGCGAATTCCTTTGGTGATACCATTCTTCCCTAATTCTCAGAGTCTCACATCTTACATCACTTGGCACATTCTTATTTCAAAAAGTTCATATTTATGTAGTAAACTGGTTCTATTTCATCATCAGTGTGTATGTGTGTGTTATAGACATATTTGGGCACTGCAACCCCAATCATATATTTCCATAAACCAAGGGATTCTGAGTCACTGAAAGTGTTGTTTCACACCTTAAAGGAACAAGGTCAGCTGATTACATCATCTCCCAGAAGTTCTCCACAGAAAACTACTCAAAACTAGTCAAAACTAGACCATACAAATTGCCCAGTGCTAAGGGTGCGATGCATCTCACCTGCCACATGCAAAAAGTGCGATGAATATTGAAAATCCCTTCTCTAGGGTGCAATGAGCAACAGTAGACAAATGGAAGAGACAGTTTGCAAGGTGGATGATCATGGAATCTTCCAGAAACTTCTCCTGTGACACTTGCCTCTCTGAATTTGCCCAGGGATGAGTAAGAGATCATGAATCTCCAAGTGGAACCAAGAACTATCAGAGAGAGTACACTAATCAAAATCCTAGAAGATGAATCACCCCCTACAAACATCTATATATGGATCCCTCATCCTAGAGATCCAAAGGCTGGAATTTTGTATCTTCTAAGGAAGTGTTGTTGGTTTCTTGGTGGAACATCATAGTGTTGGGTGATCTAAGCTTTTCATGAGGTGAAGAAGGGCTTTCATGCTGGGAGGATGACATTGAGTCAGATCAATGGGTTGTAATCCTCTCTTCTAATATTTATATCAATAAATCTATTCAAGTTTTCCTCCAAATTCTTGTATGTTTAATGATATATGCATTTGTGTGGTCAATATATATCTGGTCCTATGATGTTTATGATTGTAGATATTTGTACTTTGAAGGTATTATGCTGCTTTGACTTTACAGGTACTCTTTGAAGCAGGGTAATCAAGGAAGGAGCGGCAAAGATCTATTAGAGGGGAGAAGGAACAAGCAAGGAACTAAGTGAAAGATTGAGGTTGGTATTATTCGCTCTTCTCCTGTCTACTTCTCATAAAAGAAAATGAAAGTGGCTCTACTTTATTTGTTTCTAAGATAGCTAACCTTCTTAGTGGGACTAGAAGCTTTGCATAGAGACTAGATTTCCTGATAACAAAATGGCGACTCCACTCACGAGCGAATAGCTTGTTTGCTTGTCTATATTTGTTTGCTTTATAAACTGTAGATAGAGCCTGAAGTTAAGCTAGCTAGCCTTCGAACTACATTTGCTATGCAAGTGCAAAGTAGATCAATTATGCTTCAGTCTATCTCTGGGTTTTTTTTATAAACTAAAAAATTGATTTGCAAACATCCTAATTTCCTTGGCGGTGGCTCAAGTAACCTCATTAGATCAACCCCTGTGATTTGTATTTACTGACTATCATTAGCTCGGCCTAAGTCCCTGAACTAAGCTACAAACTGTGACTAAGAATCAAGTTGAATTCCCGTCTCTAGACCATCGCACCTTCTCCTCTTGGGAATCTAGATGCATCGCACCTCCCATGTGCAGTAGGTGAGATGCATCACTATTTCCCTATGTTACAGGTGCGATGATCAGAGAAGACTATTTCTGCTTCCAGATTTTGGTTTTTTGTTCACTCTCTTCAGCTTTATTCAGGGGTTTTGCTATCTGTGATCAGTATAACACTGCGGAAACTCTCTTCCTTTGTATGATTCAACCTCCATTGTACAAAGAACTATAATTTTTTTTATGTATTGTTCGCCATTTACGGTTCTCCTTTACAAAAAAGTAGCGTAGTCAAACTATCGTCTTTTGATTTGGAAGTGTTGCAAGTGTCATTTTCAATCAAAGAAAATAATCCTACTGTTCTTGATGGTCGATTACACTCTTACTCTTGTATTCGATTTGAATTAATAGTTTTTCAAGTGTCGAAAACAATTTTCAATTCAAAATCACAAAGTGTCATCATTGTCTCCTTTTCGTTTTTGAAAAGAAAATTGTTCGTATTGTCGCTTTGAAAAGATAATTCAAATTTGTACTTAGCATTCTTTTTGTCATTCACACATTAAGAAAACGGAAAACAAATACATGCATGCGTATTTGCATTTAGACTGCTTGTTGATTTTGATTTAGGACAGTGCATCTAGTGTGTGCTCTCTGCTCTATGTTGAAAGAATATCGCTTCTCTTTCCTTAGTAGCTAGGATTTTCATTGCAAAAAGAAGATTAAACGATTGTTTATCATCTTAGATTGCATTTTAGGAATTGTATATCTACATCACGCGGTGAGCCTGAAAGGAAAAATTCTTAAGAAAGATCAACTATAAAATAAATTCAATGAACATAAAAACGCTTTGGAACCTAATGCACAACATTTAGAAGTCTAGGCCAGAGACGTATTCCGGCATCGTAAAGCCTGGTAACTATCGCTTTCATTGTAGGTTGGGTGATTCCTCCTCTATGAGATGGCAAGCGCCAGTATGGACTTGTGCTCCCATGTACCATCGCGTATATATTGGGAGACCACAATAGGCTATATCGTTTTTCCATAGGAAGCCGTGTCTACCACCATATCGATCGCAATGCATTGAACACAACATTCAGGAAGATTGACTGCCGTATCATAAAAAGTATTCTACAGTTTTGCGATTGGTTTGGTATTCCCTCTGTCTAGACTTCTAAAGTAGTCTCTTTCATTCCTTTTTAGACTCCTTAAAGGAAAAGTTCCATCTGAGCACTTGTCACTTCAGGCTCATTAAAAATCGAAGGCGACTAGAGTCATCTCTAGCTTTTTCTCGACTCTTAAAAGTTGAAAAAGAAAGTTGTGTCAAAGGATCATAAAATTTATTTTAATCAGAATAACATCACTATTCCCTTGTTCGTCTTAGTTTGAGAAAAATGGAGTCCACCAACCAAGGATTTCCTCTTGGGGGAAATCCTACTCCTTTCTCCTCTTGGGGAGATGTTGGTGCACCTCATATGGCTACATTGTCCCTCCTAGGACTGACAATCGACTTGCCAATATGTCTCTTCTCGACCTCTGTCATTCAAACCACCACGATTCCTGAGCAATCAAGTTAGCAACTAGATGATACTAGAGTTACCCGCAAACCTTCTGCTTCGTTTGTTTCTCCCTCCCTTCCTTCCTCTTCGCTTAGTGAAGCTGGTAAAGCTAAAAACCAAGTAACTAAGAAGAAGAAGAAAGGGAAAGAGAAGAAGAAGAAGGAGCCAAAGGAAAAAAGGGGCAACCATGCATCATCTAGCAAAAATCCACACACTACACCATCCAAACCTAAATCTCCATGTGTCATTTGTAAAGGAGACCACTATCATCGGGATTGTCCTTGCATCCCTCAGATCTTAAGGGACTGGTCTCCTCATTTGTACAATCTGGTGTCGTCAACCTCTGACGATCATGTTGAGAGTACACTGTCAACTAGTGAAAGCGAAGTCTCTAGGAAGAAAGGAAAATATACATTTCCTTGTAGGTTGTGTGAAGGCAATCATGTCGTCCACCATTGTCCCTTCCTGGATAAAGCTAAAAGAGTCTTGGATAACCATCCTGCTTCACCGCTACAGCTTCCTCCTAGATACAAGAAACTCTTGCCGAGTCCATCGCTAGTTGAAAATCCGACTGACACACCTTTGTTGTCGGTCGAAGCATCTATCATTGAAGATAAACCCTCTGAGTCCACTCTGGACCAAAGTCATCAGGTCGAGATGGTAGTCGACCCAGTCTTGTCTTTGGAAGTTCCATCTTCAAATGATATAGTCACCAAAGAGAATGAGAACGACACCATTCAAATTCTTTTCATAGACACAGACTCCGATGAACATGGGAGCAATCTACTCGTTCCTTTACCGCAGGAAGGAAATTCGTCAGAGTCGTATCCAGCCGTTTATTTGGTCTCACCTGCAAGCAACCTAGTCATTTCCTTTTATTGGAATCTACTAGGTAGACCCCGTCTACTGTCTAATTTACCATTCCGAATCATTGTACAAGCTTACATAATGGTCATGGTTAGTACTATCATAGATGAAGGGGCTTCTGTGAGTATCCTTTCCTCAACTACTTGGAAAGCGATTGGTTCGCCATCGCTTCTGCCTGAGATGAGAAATCTAACAGGCTTCGATAAAGGAACCAGTAGACCATTAGGGATCCTTCCAAATTTGCCTATAAGTTTCAGAAGGAAAACCATTTCTCTGAACGTAATGGTAGTCCAAGGACCTTTAGATTATAATCTACTCCTTGGACGTGACTACATTTATAGCATGGGAGCCATTGTCTCCTCACTCTTTCGAGTAATGTGTTTTCTGCATGAAGCCAGAGTGGTCCAGCTCATAGACCAGCTTTCATCCCTGA
>APFE031121319.1:134563-145643 GCA_000404065.3 Pinus taeda | reverse complement strand
AAATGGGCTATGGCTTGGGCTTGTTGTCCCATGTAATCTGGTAGGGTCTGAGGGTCATTGGCCAAGTGATGGTGGGTGGATATCAATCCTAAAGGATCCTCCGGTTTTGGTCTAATCAATAGTGGCTCATGTAGCTCTTTGTTCATAATGTTTTGGACCTCTGCTGCTCTCTTTTCTTCATGATTTAGCCAAGAGGCCATGGCCATAAGTTGTACGTCCCCTACCGTAGTGTTAGGGTCCCACAAGTTCATGTTGAGAAGGGCCAAGTTGTGTAGGTAAAACTCTGATAGCTTGGCCTTCTCTTCGGATGAGATGCTGTCACATAGAGCCATGAATTGAGAGTAGTTTTGAAATGGAGTGATACCTCTATGTGCCAAAGTGTTGATCTGAAACTGCAACCACTGATCCCTGAGGTATCTAAGGCTTAGGATTTGGCCGGCTACCTACACTGCAGAGCTTCCATTTCCCAACTAGCCATGCAGGCTAGTTGGGCCTCCTTTTCTTGTACCTGTTGTTTCAAAGACTGTATCTCTAGGCCTGCTTGCAATTCTTTTTCCTGTAGCTGTCGATTTAGTGTCTCAATTTTAGCCTGCATCCCTTCCCTTCTCTGTTGTTCATCAGGTGGTTCATTGGCTGTTGTGGGCTACTCCTGTTGCTGTTGTCCACTGAAGGTGTGGGGCCTATCCTCCATAAGGTGGTCCTGTAACTATAGCTGTTGTTTGAGCAGCTCATTTTCTTCCTGGAGCTTGGCCCACTCACTACTTTCTACATGTCGTACCAAAGCCAATTCTTTCCTTGCCTCTTTGAGTTTTTCCTCCAAGGGACCTATATATGCCACACCATTGGACTTGGCGATTTTCATCCAAGTGTGGGTCCTCACTCTCTCTTCCTCCAGTGCAAAGAAGAGCAGCATTGCAAATTTTTGGGGAATTATCCTTCTTGCCTCTAGAAAATTGTAGTAAGAGCCCAGGTTGGGCTGGGGGATTGGTTCCTCAATTTTCTCAGTCTTGTCCTCCTCCTGGGATGATGTAGCTTCCTTCTCTTCCAACTCTTCAGTCTCTTTTAGCCTAGCCAATGTATCTTCTAGAGAGGCCTTTGTGTCCAGCATTTTCATTCTTTCTCTCCAGATGGATGTCTTCGGGCTTCCCCGTTCATAAGTGATGGATGCCTTGGAGGGAGACCTCTCCTTTTGTGTAGTTGGGGTGTCTACAATTGTGATTGGTTCTTTTGACGATGGCTAGGGTCTGCCAGTCTTTATCCTCATGCTCCTTCTTGCCTTAAAATACATAGAAGGCTCCATTTTTCTCTTCCCTTTTTGCTCTGGGGTTGCGCTTAAGGCAGCCAGCACTGCTGCTACCTCCCTAGCCAAGATCCTGGGTGATTTCTCCTTTTTCTTCTCTGCCTCCATACTTCCTGTAGAAAGTCCTGTGCTGACTGTTTTCTGCCTTCCTGTAGAAATGGTTTTCTAGCTTCCTGTAGAAAAGGTTTTCACTGTTTTGGCCTTCTTGGCTAGGGGCGCCTTCTCCTTCAATTTTTTTTTGGTTGCCTTGGGTGTGACCTCAATTTCTTGGACTTTTTCAATCCTCTCTGCCCTGATTTGCAATCATTTCTCCCTTGCTGTTTGTGCCTTTATTGCACCCACAGTTTTGGGCTCGACAGCTTGGCCTTTCTCTTGTTTCTCTTCTTGTTCTTTCTGTGGTGGTTTGTCTTGGGTTTCCTTACCCTTGGCTTTCTCTTCGGCTTTAGGGTGCTTCCCTCCTTCACTGCTGGATGAGGTGAGTTCCTCGGCTAGAATTCTTATATCGTCATCTTTGGACATATTGCGGAAAATTTCCCAGGAGAGGGGGACAGTGTAGGTATGGAGGCCATCCTCTACCAGAAGCTTGATGAGCCCATGATGGGATAGCTGATCTCCTGTCCCTTCCTTTAGTTTTGTGCCACATTCAATCGATGATTGCAAGAGAAAATACGGGATGCTTAACTTCTGCTCTGGGGGTAGATCCAACCCATGTCTTAGTTCTTTTAGCAACCGGAAATGATAGTCGTAGACAATACTGAACCACCCCTCACAGGTAACGTATTTCATAATTTGGAGATTGGCTTCACTCCATAGAGGACGTAAACTAGCCCTCCTTACCCCATTCTTATCTTCTGCAAATTGTTCCTCTGGTAGGAAGAATTCTTTCTTGGCTTTATGGCCTAGTCCTCTCTCCTCTTCGCTCCAAGGTATCCCCAATGGCAGGTTAGTTACTCGACTAATGAGTTCAGGGGTTGGCTTTAAGGTCAACCCTCTAAAATTCACAGTGGCCAGTGTCTTTTATTTAGGTTGCAAAGACGACAAGAATTCTTCAGTTATTACATCGTCGTGTCCCTGAATTTTGTCACAAAATGCCATCCAGTTGGCACGGGTGAAGAGGTCCACTACTGCAGGGTGTTCACGCAATTTTCTGGAATCCGAGGGTTCCTTCCTGATAAACCCTCCTGGCATGGTGAGAGTACTCTGTTTTGGCTTGTGCTCTGATTAGAAAGGGGTATTTTGTTTATGGTTTCCTCCCCTGAACTTTGAAGACAGTGTCCCTCAGGTGTTTACATTTCACTTTGCACCAATTCCATGGTTATAATGTTGTTGGCCCAAAACTCCACTGTCAAAATGGAATTAGACTCCCACAAACAGAATGCAGAGCTTAATTTTCATCCCCAACATGCATTCAACCACATAAAAGTCACATTCTTCATGCACAGGTTAGCCCTCACAACAATTTATCATTTCTATAGGAGGAATTTCTTAAAAGGAACCGTGGAGGAGAATTTGACGTAGAACCAACTGAAAAATTCCGTGTATCACACAGGAAAACTACTATTTTTGACCCACAGGCATACTTGCTTCTAATTCTCCTACTCCAGACAGTTTAATTCACCACCTTTCAAAATATCATGCATGGGAATGGTGTTTTCGAGCCTACCTCTCTTCGAAACTCCAATTTCGACGTAAGCAGTCCAGGTTTCTCTGCTCTGGGAAGCTATGCCGTGTTTCCTATAGAGCTCCTTCCTGTAGAGAGCTTTAACGGGTACTGGAGGACATCACGATGCTTCTGAATGAGCTTGGGACATGGGAGGATTTTGAAACATGCTGAGAATCTCGAGCTAACAAACTAAAGAGGAGGAGGAGGTGTACTTTGTTGAAAACAGTTGTAAGTGTGAATGACAGCGGTTCATCGTGAGTTCTTCAGCCGAGAAATTTCGAATTACAGCAAAATTCCTAGTGAGGGGTGAGGTGTCTAGGCTGATCCATTAGCCAATGTCACGGCGATTATTCTCCTATGTGTCTCTAGCCGCCATTACTCCCCTTCTACCATTAACTACTGCCACCATTGTCAGTCTGCCGATTTCCTGACTGGACACTTCCCACGTGTCGGTTGCATGTCTCTTTGGTGTAACCAAGCTCATTCGGATCCCACAAGGCCATTCGACCGATTATGGGTGGCCAGTTGACTGGCCACCGAATTCGTTCAATCCGTACCATTTCACAGACATGTAGTTTTCAGAGTATAGTCTATGCAATTTGACAAATAAGGTTAGACACTTACCTGTGTGGCCGTGGACGTGTTCTGTAGGATTCGGGACATGGAATGATGGCTTTTCTCACTATTGCTTCATGCACATGTGCTAAAACTCCTTCTTTCATTGGTTGATGTTGTATGCACGGCTTTGGGACCCGATCCTCTAGTTGTAAACACTGCATGCACAGGCTTCATCTGATTTCAGCTGTTGAGGAGGTGTTCACATCAAAGCAGAGCTTGTTACATGTCTCGTGTGTCAATTTCAGCTGCTATTGAGTCCATAGTATGTGCTCCAGATGAATGAGCTACTACAAGATTCCTGTAGGACATCCTGTACTTGCTTCTCCTCCTGGGATGCAGGTTAAACAAGCAGGGCTACATTCATTGATGAAGAGTCTAGGTGGAGCTTGAACGGGTAGAGTGTGCGATCCTTTGTTGCTTGATTTTTCTACTTGAAATTTTCCTCTTTTTCTTTGCTGTCAACCTGAGGAAAACAAGGTTTCTGAAATGACAGTGCAGGAGCACACGACTAGGTGGGTGACACAAGTGTCAAGAGATGGAACAGGGTGCCACATGGTGTTGGATTGGATAGAGGTGTGGCCTTAGGTCTAACAAACTGATCCCAACCATCAGATTCCCTCTCAAACTTTAATTTGGCTTGTCCAAAAGTTCTATAGGGTGTTTCCTGTAGAAATTCAGGACTTCCTGTAGAAAAGCCTAGAACTTCCTATAGAAAAGCCTAGAACTTCATGTAGAAAGCCCATAACTTCCTGTAGAAGGCCCAATCTCAACCCGAATGTGACCAAATCCTAGGAGAGGTGAGTGACCATGGAGGGGGTGTCTGAAGCAGTGTCCTTAAGCCATGTACAGACCCCTGCCCTCATTTTGCATGCCCCTCTTTTCTTGCAATGTAGGATGTCCTGCAACCTGCAATTACTTCACAGAGATTAGTCCTGTTTTCTTTTTTTTCTTTTTTTTTAATGAGACAGCTAGGGCACCGCAATGATGTTTTCACCCTCACTGTCTACCCTGGGTGCCTCAAAGAGGTTTTCACCCAAGGATCTTTTTATTCCACATTTTTTTATTTCTCTAGTGACAGCTGGGGCACCTGCATGAGGTTTTCACCCTCACTGTCTGCCTTGGGCGCCTCAGAAAGGTTTTCACCCAAGGATCTTTTTTATTTCTAATTTTTTTTTTTTTTAATGATCAAAGTGTGGATCGAATAGCGGTAGAGCCCTGCTCCACTACCAACACTGATTTTTCCAAAGTGTCAATAAACTCCTCCCTCAAAAGAGGTTTCCTGTAGATCTTCAACTGATGCCCATTGACAAGCATGGGGATGGCTTCTTCATCAATGGTCCTAATGAGGACTGAACGATTTTCATTACACTTCTCCACTACATATGGTCCTAGCCATCTTGTCCTCAGCTTTCCTTTGAAATCCTTGTATCTTGAGTCGTACAATAGCACCCAATCTCCCGGATAGAATTGCTTTTCATTAAGGTGTCGGTCGTGCCATATCTTCCTCTGAAGTTGGACTACTTCTGAGTGGAGGAGGGCCTGCATTCTGTGTTCATCTAATCCATTCATCTACAATAATCTTTCACGTTGAGCATGAATGAGATCTAGGTCCAGCTGAGCTGCCACCCTCAATGTGTTATACTCAAACTCTATGGATAGAAAAGCTTTCTTCCCATAGACCAGCTCATAAGGTGTGAAACCGGTCATAGTTTTCCAAGTGGTGTTGTAGGCTTAGGTGGCCTCAACCAAGCGATCTGCCCAATCCTTTCTTCTCCTTCTCACCACCTTAGTCAAAATCCCTTCCAATGCTCTATTAGTGACTTCAACCTATCCATTTGCTTGGGGATGATATGGGGTGGAAGTCCTATGCTTGATCTTTTGATGAGTGAGCAAATCTTCAATCAGGTTGGAGGTGAAATGGCTTCCTTGATCGGTGACTAACTCTCTTGGGTAGCCAAACTTGTAGAAGATGTTTTCCCTTAAGAACTCAACCACTTTCTCTTCTGTCGCTACCTTCATTGCCTTTGTTCCTGCCCACTTCGTCAGGTAGTCGGTGCACACAATGATGTAAGACCTTTGCTTTCAGGAGGGTTGATAGGTCCCACGAAATCCATGCCCCACTTCTCAAATGGCTCGAAATTCACTTGAGGTTGGATAAGAATTTCATCCCTTGAAGTAGGTTTCCCCATCCTCTGACATCAGTCACACTGGCTAATGTATCTTCTGACATCTTGATGAAGAGTAGGCCAATGGTAGCCAGCCTGTAGAATTTTGAAGGTGATCATTTTTGCTACAAAGTGGCCTCCACATGGTCCATCATGACAAGTTAGGAGGATGTCAAAGAATTCCTCATCCCTAACACAACACCTTAATATCTGATCTAGGCCAAGTTTAAATAGGTTTCCTCGGTCCAAGTGAATGGGGCACTCTTCCTCATGATTCTGCTCTTCTCCTTTGAGGACAGATGTAGAGGGAACTATGCTGAGACCAATTAGTTTGCTATATCAGACAACCATGGAGAGAGTACTGAGATAAAAAACAAGTGTTCATCCGGCATCTGGTCATCCACTGTCCCTTCCTCACCTGTAGGCAAATCCAATCTAGATAGGAAGTTAGCAACAACATTTTCCTTACCTGGCTTGTCAACAATAGTCAAATCAAATTGCTGCGACAAAAGTAACCATCTAATGATACGAGCATTCAAATCAGGTTTATTCATTAAATATCTAATCGCAACATGATCAATGTGTAAAAATTTTTGATAACCAGTGATGTAGTGTCTGAACTTCTTTAAGGAATGGACTATGGCGAGGAACTCTTTCTCGGTTACCGTATAATTCATCTCTGTCTTGGACAAGTTTTTGCTAACAAAGTATATGGCATATGGCAATTTCTCCTCAACTTGTCCTAAGTCTGCTCCTATGGCTTTGTTCGAGGCATCAGTGTGGATGTAGAAAGGCAAGGCCCAGTTTGGACCTCTCAAGATCGGGGCGGGTACCAACTTACCTTTCAACTCATCCAGAGCCCCTTGGCAGTCATTAGTCCATTTAAATTCAACATCTTTTCCTAAGAGGCTAAATAATGGTGAGGCTAGCTTACTAAAATCTTTGATGAATCTTCTATAATATCATGCAAATCCTAGGAAACTCCGAACGTCTCTCACCTTTTGAGGAGATGGAACATTTTGGATGATAGAAATTTTGTTAGGATCCACCTGCAATCCTTGCTCAGAAATGGTATGACCTAGCACGGTCCCTTCAGTCATCAGGAATTCACATTTTTCAGAACCGATGGACAGGTTCATCTCAATGCACTTGTTTAAAACTTTTCCCAGGTTGGACAAGGCTTCTTGGAAGTTAGACCCATAAGGAGTAAAGTCATCCATATATATTTCCACCGAATCATGAACCAGCTCAACAAATATGCTTAAGAGTACTCTTTGGAAAGTGGAAGGAGCATTGCATAGCCCAAAGGGAAGGACTTGGTAGGCAAAGGTACCCCATGGACAAGTGAAGGTGGACTCATTTTGGTCCTCCGGGCTGATTTGGATCTGATTATACACGCTAAACCCATCTAGGAAAGGAAAGAACTTCTTCCCTGCTAGTCCATCCAACACTTGATCTATGAAAGGAAAAGGAAAATGGTCTTTCTTGGTGGCCTTGTTAAGCTCCTGGTAATCTACAAAAATTCTCCACTTCCCGTCCTTCTTGGGCACAAGCACTAGAGGTGAAACCCACTCACTATCAGAGATGGGGTAGATGAATCCTGCATCCAATAACTTTTGCAATTCATCTTTGAAAATGTCTTTAAGGACTGGATTCATTCCCCTGTGAGGCTTCCTGACAGGTTTACAATCCTCTCTAATGTGAATATGAAGGGTACAGACTAAAGGATGGACACCTTTCATTTCCTTATAACTCTAGGCAAGAGCCTCCAAATGGTGGTTCAAAAAGCTACACAACTCCTTCTCCAAGGAGGGAGATAAGGAGGAGGTGATATTTAAGGTTCTTTTAGGGCCAAATTCAACACTCTTAACTCTGGGAGAGGTCAAATCAGTCACACAGAGGTCCACTAGAGCATTGGCTTGGGTATCTTCCACCAACTCTTCTAATGAAAGTGCACTAGGAGGTGGATTCTATGGTGCACAAAGGTGCAGAGTAGACCTCATCCCCATATCCCTCTTCCAACCAGAGTGGTAAGTCATGTTCTAGCAGTGGTTGGGCAGGAGGATAAAGGACTAGCTGCTTAGACATAGGCCCATTCTTAATGGTCATGCTTCCAGCTCGACAATTGATGTAAGCATCCACAGTAGCTAACCAAGGCCTTCCCAAGATGAGGGGGTATCTAGTAAGTTTAGCCTTTGGCTGAATGACCAAGAAGTCAGTAGGGTACTCCCAAGAGTCAACAAAGACCAAGAAATCTTCCACAATCCCTTCGAGAGTCATGGTGGAGCGGTCTGCTAATTGCAGTACTGTCGAGGTCTTCCTTAGGGAACTCTAAAGGTTGAGTTTAAGCATAGTATCCCTGGTCATTACATTAATGGCAACCCCTAGATCAATCAAGGTATGGGGGATTATGGTGCCATTGATGTGGACATCAACTACAGGACTCCTAGGGTCCAAATATTTTGGACAGATTACTTACCCCAACATTAGATCAGACAGTTGTCCTATGACATTGATAGTCGGGGCATCTCTCTTACGCCTGCCTGGGTTCCTGAAACACTTCTCCTTGATCAATTTGTTGTATATTGGTACATCTTTTATGGCCTAGAGAAGTGGTGTTTTCACACACAACTGCTTGAGTTCTCCCAGAAGTTCCGTCTCCTCTGGGTTTGGTTGCGTGGTTACTGTTAGTCACTCAGGAAAGGGTGGAATGGCTTTGGGTTCACTTCCCTGTTTCTCTTCCTCCTCCTCTAGGGAAGGAGGTTGGCATTCTGGAAGAACCTTCCCAAATCACAGGTTGATCTCTTGGATCTCTACAGCATAGGTAGGGTATGTTGTTTCCCCAATATATACCTGTTGGGCATGTCTATTGTTGGGGTTCGAGTTCGGTTGAGTAGGCATCTAGGGTTTTTTGGAGGAGTAGGAGGTCATGGTTGTGGTTGAGCCAGTGGTGGAGGCAGAATGTTGGGAGGAGAGTTGTGTTGGGGCCTCCACCCTGATTGAGGTGCATTCCACTGAGGTTGTGGCTGGACATGATAGTGAAATGAATGAGTAGTAGGTTGAGTATGGTATTGAGATGGATAAGACCACGAAGGAGGTGTGGACCAGGAAGGATGAGCAGGGGGGCCCCAAGAAGGTATATGAGTAGATTGGTTTGGGTTATAATAAGCTTGGGATGTCCCTTACATCCCCTGCTAGTAAGGTCTGGGCCCATGTGGCCTCCTTTGGTTGAGGAAGTAGAGAGGTTCAGTAGTCGCCTTAGTCCCCAGGTACATGGCTTTAAATCCGAGCAAGGTTGGGCATTGGTTGGTGGGGTGGTCTTCCTTACAAAAAAAACACACCTCTACTGAGTGCCATGGACACTCGTTCTTAGGGTGATTCCTCGTACATCTAGGACAAAAAATGGCCAAAGCCCTCTCAGCTTCCTCTTTCTTTTGTTGAATTCAGAAGGTATCAAGTTGCATGGCAATGGTCCGTCTCATCTCACTTTTGAGGTCTTCCATCTGATTAGCAAACTCATGCTTGGAGAAGGTGGTACTAGTTGAAAGTGGATTCCCCCTTCCACTTTTCCTGGCTGCCTTGGAATGGTTTCTAAACACAATCTTTATGTCCTCATAGAGTAGTTGGTAGATGTCTCCTCCAGCTAGCAAGTAAAGGGTATATAGCAGGTTTTTAGGCACTCCTCAGAGCATAACCAACTTCAGAGATTCAGGGTCAAGTGTGCACCTGGTCCATTTATAACTAAGTTGGAACCTTTCCTCGTAGTCTTCTAAAGACTCATCATTTCCCATGGTCATCAAAAATATTTTTCCCTTTGTTTCCTTTGACCTATAGTAGTCCCGGTATTTGTTGTTAAAGGCTTGCTGCATCTGAGCCCAAGTAGTGATACTGCTTCCAGGTAACACCATGAACTAGCGAAGTGCTGCATCCTTGAGGGTAGAAGGAAAGAGTTTCAGCTTTTTCTCATCCTCAACATAGTCATAAGTTTGACAAAGGACAACAAACTCAAACAAGAAGGTATCAGGGTATTCAGTGGTCAATCCATGGAAGTGAGGTAAGGCTGAGGGACTTATGTTTTTCATTTTCATGTCCCCATTGGTCTCTCGGATGGGAAAAGCATCGTATATTCTCTTGTTATCTCCCAGACCATTTCTGTGTTCAGCCATGGTCTCAAGAGGGATGCTCTCTTGCTCTTCTTCTGTTATAGGATCTTCGTATATCTCGGGAGGTTCACCTATAGATTCTTCTGGATCACAGCCACCAAAGAAGAGAGAAGGGTGACTCTGTGATGTGGTGGGGGTGTTGGGTAAGAATTTTCTGGTATTGTCTCTGTTCCTACGAGGCATGAAATGAAAGATTTTTGGCTGCTTTTGTTTTTTCTACTTGTCCCTTCAAAACTGAAAATAGATTGAATTGCAATTATCTAAAATCTATCTTGCTAAAATGAAAATGTGGAATTGAAATGAAAGCGGGAAAGAACTAATCTATTTTGCTGAATTGAAATTACAAGAATGAAATGATAGACTACGCTTGCAAGATTGAAATTTTGGAATTGAAATGCTACTCTACGCTTGCAGAATTGAAATTCTTGTCTAGGAAAGAAGGAAATGTCTAGTCTACTTTTACGGAAATGAAATTGTAGAATGTAAATGAAATAAACTACTTGGCAGAAGGTTGTAGAAGAAAATAGAAGAAAAGTAGCAATCACGAATACTCTGACGCTTCCCCAGCAACGGCGACAAAAAGAATGGTGGGCTCCAGTATTGCAGCCACAATGCTACAACTACTGGGACTCCCTTCTTCACTTCGATCAACCTGGTAGTTTGTAACAAACTTGGAAGCGATGGTGCTGTATGCACAAGTACTAGCTCTTGCCACAACTATCACTTGGTCAGCTGGCAGAAGTCCGCTAGGGGCTCAAGCCAACTTCTATGAGCTCTGATAAGAAGTTGTTTAACTAATGGATGGAAGCTAACTTGAAGGAAGCTAATCTATTTGCAGAAGGAAACTGAAAAGCTAAAAGCAAACGCAAACCCTAGCAAACCCTAATTTTACCAGCTAGCTTTACTGATGCAAGAAAGAGGATGCAAGTTACTAGTAGAGATGCCATTGACTTCTAAGAAGATGAAATGCATGTATCTAAGCCATGTCTACAGCAGAATCTGAAAGAACAATCTTTTTGTATTTTTGAATAAGTTGTCAGAATCAACATGTCCGCGATTTAACTATTTTGACTGTGCAGAGGAAATGCTTGGAAGAGGTCGGGAAGGTTTAGAGAGGGCCTAAGGGGTCCCTAGCACCCTTCCTGACAGCTTCACGGAATTTGGCCTTCAT